>CM075292.1:14792257-15023424 GCA_037672795.1 Lagerstroemia speciosa | reverse complement strand
GCCTATAGAAGTCCACACAATATAGACTTCAACAGTCTGGAGCTCGAACGCAACCAAACAAGGATCTTGAGGTGAAAAAAGATTAATCATTCGTGGTAACTCAAGGTAGTTTCACCTGGAAAGGGACGGGCAGGCTTAATCCTGAGCTCTGCCTGGTTGATAAGTAGCTTCTTTCATGTAACCGGCGAGTTGAAGCCAAGCAAAAAACAATGTTCTTACAGAGAAACACAAGAAAGGGAGCTCTATATTAGCCATCATTTTTCAATCCACCCCATTGCAGATCAGATAATGAACATTCAATTTCAAACATGCTTAGCATCTACTTTGATAAACTACCAGCTAGCTTTGACATCAGAAAAAATTGGCTTATATCTCAAACAAATGTAAACACATACATCCACACATAAGGGCCAGTTCACTGGAAGAAACCAATAGTCATACCGTTGCTGAAAGAGTCCGAAGTAAGTGAAAAGGAAAAAGATACACTTTCAACAAACATTAGCTTATAAATTCCAACCTCAACGCTTGGAATACTGAGGAGCTTTACGGGCTTTCTTAAGACCGGCTTTCTTCCTCTCAACAACCCTCGAGTCCCTGGTGAGAAGGCCTTCCTTCCTCAGAGGTGCTCTGTGGTCCTCATTAACCTTGAGCAAAGCACGAGCTATGCCAAGGGAGATTGCCTGAGCCTGACCAGAGAGGCCACCTCCATGAGCTTTTACAAACACATCGTAACTAGTTTCATAGCCCAGGGTTACTAATGGGACCTTGACATACTGAAGCCACAGTGGGTTACCTTGAAGATATTCCTGCAAAGTATCCATAATGCCCAGTTAAGCCAAAAACTCTTGCTCATACAGCATGATTTGGGTAACATTTTCTCATCCATATTTTCTTGAGCAAGTCATGTACGACAGCTCTCACAAAGAAGCTCAAATGCAAGTTCATTGGTATGATTCTCAATGTAATGTGGAAAAATGCTTTGACTATCATCAAACATTATTATACACTTCTTCCGGATATTCAGTAAGACTTCAGCAACTTATAGATGCCTTAATCACATTTGATTTCACTTCAATCTTATTTCAAACACAGAGAATTGCATCTCCCACCCCGATCCTCTAACTAATTCCGCTTAAACATGACCCAGCAGCTGCCCCAGCTATATAGCATTTGCATTAAAAGAGACATGAATGACCTCTCCACAGCTGAATTTCTGTTTTATTCCGCACCAAAGGACTCTTAATGTAAAACCTCTACTCAAGCCAAAGTCCAGAAGACAGGATTCCTGTAACTTGCATAATTTTTCATGGCTCAATCAACCTGAAAGCCATTACCATTGATAAGGATGTTATCCATCATCTACCATACAATTTCATATCAAACAGTCAATCGAACACTTCCACATGTCCCACAAATGCACGGGGTACGATTAATCCCTCCTATCAATTCAGTAAATGGCCTGAGCCCATTCCACTGTTCAGAACTTATTCCCCACCAAATGAGACAGAAGAACAAAATTTATACGCTGGAAAGGCAATTATGAATTATCTCCTTCAACAGACACAATGAACTTTCTCAAGTCATTCGTTACCGCTTAACAGTAGATAAACAGGCTCAAAAGTATATTAATCCTGTTAAAGCTGGCAAACTTCCGGACATTTAAACAAACACATACTTGAAAATCATTCCTCTAAAACAGCTTTGCTATGGCCGAAGCAAGGACTTGAGAACAATAGAAATTATCAACAGCAGAAGAACGTAACATTTGCAATTCAAGATAGAAAAAGCAATACCTTAGCGTCTCGGTAGTTGATGATGACTTTCCCGGTGCCTTCCTGGAGAACGACCCTAGCGATGGCAGATTTCCGGCGACCTGTGCCGATGATAGTCTGAGCAGCGAACCCGCCGGGGAGGCGCGACTTGACGTACTTCTCGAGGTCGGCAATCTCCAGCTCGGCAACGGCGGCGGAGGCAGAGATCGCGAGGGAGGACGGACGGTGCCGGAGCGAAATGGAGGGGGACTTCCAGCGCGGAAAGGAGAGGGCCGCGGGCTTGTCGGAGACACGGGATGAGAATGAGAGAGAGGAGAGGGAGGACGCGAGGGAGGATATGGTGAGCGCCATTGCTGAATTGCTTTGAAGCGCTCTGTTTGGATAACGGGAAAATCCCTGAGAAAATTTGCGAGCTCAGACGAGAGAGGAGATAACCCAATTCGCAACATCCTGACGATTGTACCCTTTAGCTCGTCATAAATTTCTTTGGCAATTTTGCCCCTCTAAAATTAAATTGGTAATTTCACTGGGGAAAAGAAAATGGTTTTGAGGATAAGATCTTAGTGTAATGTTATAAGATTTTGATTTACAACTTAGAGATCCTGATCTTAGTGAATTATCCCTCATAGGTACAGGTGACAAAATTATTTTATTAGCCTCAATGCTCAATGACAACTTGCAGATGGGCATCAACTGTTGATGTTCAACAAGATGCAGATTTAGAGCTGCAAACATCCAACAGGAATGTAATAGGAAAAGCATGAAAACATTAACATCTGCAAAGTGATAGTCCTTTTTACCTATCTTCCCAACTTGCCATCAAGATGCGAGATAATCAGAAGAATATTAATTGAACTGAACATCGAACCAAACCTCCACATCCCTTGCGGATGCAATCGAGTTAGCTCGACAAACTTTTAACTAAAAATCAAGTTCTCATTCAATAAAACAGTTGCTGCAACCAAACAAGCCAACGATGCTGCCTACACCGATATTGAATCTACTGAATGCCCAGTCGTTCAAAAGAATTACAACAAAATGCAACTAATGCTATCACTCTGTCCTCAAACCATCTTTCGACCAGTCAGTCACTGCACTGCAGCTGGGATGATCGATCAATCGGGTACAGCATGGGCTACATGCTATTGGTCTTGACGAATAGTGATATGCTCAGCATTTCATTGCTCAGCAGCTGATCCTCCCCATCTCTTCACGCGACTTTCGGCTAGCTCGGCCTGTGGAAACCACGAACAAATACATCACTTGAGCTCACCAGAAGTAAGGAAAAACTTAACACTAACTCGTCGGAAAATACAAACCTCATTGTTCCAGTTGGTAACAGAGGTGACGATTATTAGGATCACAGTCTGCAGACAAATGCCTCCAATCAACCCTGACCAAATGCCCTTCAAGAAAACCAGGAAATTGGAAATCTTCATTAGGACGAGACACTGATCAAGAGACTTCCACAATCCGACAACATTTGGAGGGTGCATGTGGAAGCAGTGTTTGCTCACTAGTTCGATCGTAAATGAAGAAAACCAGAACTTTTTCTCATATCTCAGATCCCAAATACGGTAAGGAGTTTATATGTTGAAATTTGTTTTGATTGGAAAAATATTCACTCAGTGTCTTTCAGAGTAGACATGAACCTTACCATAACTCCAAAGTGGGCAGTAAAACCGAGAAGTATGCCAGCCGGCAACCCGATGAGATAGTAACACACGATGTTGATGTATGCAACAAGCCATTGCCATCCCGCACCAACCGCAACACCTGCACAAATTGAACCGGGAAGAGGTGTAAGACTGCTAGAAGTGAAAACAGACCATGTCTCATTTCAATCGGTGATTCAAGAGTTGCTAGTTGGATTCCATGTTTAAATACCGGAAAGTACTGGCTGCAGACTGTTGAGGAGGACGGTGACTCCCAGCAGGATAGCAAGCTTGGTAGTTTCTGCAGCAACGGCGGAGCTGCTTGTGAATAGATATGGAAAAAAATCCCGGGTCGCGAACACCACGATCATGACCACCACTCCTATGGCCATAGATGTGACCGAGACCACCAGGACCGAGAATTTCGCTAGGCGGGCATTGCCTGCTCCAAGCTCATTCGATACCCGAACACTGGTGAAGGACAGCAGCAGTCCATTAGCAATGTCTTGGAACATATGAACTGATCTGGTTAGAACGGAATATAGGTTATCGAAGTTCACCTGATTGCAGCATTGAATCCTATGGCGATCATCGCATCCCATCCATTAATATTCATGCTGCAGAAAAATATCGTCCGCGGTTAAGTCGAATTATTCATGAAGAAGAACCATCTACGATTAAGTCGAAGGACTCAAAACCCAGTCAGAAACCTACCATATAGAGACGGCATCCACTGGTATTAGAGGATTTGTTAGGCGTCCTGTTATCAGGATCAATACCATCAAGTACCATAACTCTAAGCTGCAGAAAGAATTGTGAACTCTTAACATCATAAAATCTTTTGAAGATCAGTGGAAAAATGCAAGCAAATCTTCAATCGAGCACTCTAGGCTATTGGCAAGGAATGTGTACCATAACATCACAGCAGAGCCAAGAGAGAGCTTGAGAAATCCCCAGAGATCCGCAAAGGCGAGCCAGGAGAACCCAGTCCAAGCTCCATCAGAGGTGGTGATGAAGATGTAGAGGAGCTGGGCCCCGACAATGAGCCACCAGGATGCATTGAGCACGACGGCGGCCCCAACCAGGCCCCACCCAAGCTTGAGCATCAGGAGCCAGCTGAAGAGCACGTGTATGACGAGCACGACCGCCGACACCCAGGCCATGACCAGGACCTTCCTCTGTGCCTGCAGGAACTTCTGTATCGGGAAATTCAGCGCATACGCGAACAACTGCGGTATCATCCACAGCGCAAACTTACCTGAATCCACAATGAGAGCATGATTAACTCTTAAACATCAGTGCGAACATGGATCATACCAGGAAATGTGACACGAACCGGCTGCTTGGGAGATCTCAGCAGTCTCTCCAAAGAGCACGAGAATGGGAGGGGACCAGACATAGATGGGCACCAGAATGCAGGCGGTGATCACCAGGATGACCCATGATCTCTGCATATATATCCCGAGCATATTGATCTGCCCCGCACCGAAAGCTTGTCCACACAGCGTCTCCAGTGCACTCCCCATTCCCAGCTACAATCAACACATCATCAAGGAACGCTCAAGCTTCGTCGATATGAACATAATTCATAGTAATGCTCTGTTTTCAAGCTACATCAATATGAACACATGGGATACGCATAGGTATGGATTCAAAATCCAACCAAGGGTAAAAATCACCAAATTTTGTAGAGGACAGGATTTCCCCAGCTCTGGGCAATCGCCCCGCATGACCCTAAATCCATCCCTGGATACACATATATCTTTAGTGTTCAACATCATTGTACTTTAACTAAAATGCTCTGTTTTCCTTTTTCCGCCGTAAGCATGTTTTCTGTTCTGTCAACTACATACATTCTTGGCAGAAGCAATAACTACGTATTAAGAGCCGGCGGTATGAACGGGAGAATATGAACAAGTGCCCTTCAATTACTAATTTACCATGACACCGAAGGCGAGGCCGGCGACAACCGAGTTCTCGACGGAGACGGCGGCGAGCTCCAGCTCCCCGATCTGGCCCGCAAATGTCTGGGTGAGGGCGCCGATTGAGTACTGGCATATTGCCGTGAGGATGGCCGGGCCGGCAATGCGCCACAGCCTCTTCGACTCGCTCCCGAACTCTCTGACGAAGCCGCTGATCCCCGGCCGCTTGCTGACCTCCTTTTCTTCCAGGCCGTCGTCGCTCCGATGGTTGCTCAGCAGCGGACTTTCCAGTGCCGCCATTGTTGTGTATAGTAAGGCTAGGCGAGCCGGGCTCGGTGGCGGTGGGGGTTGCAAAAATATATGTGCGCGCCACGTAGCTCGTCTAACGTGAGTCGGTATATATATCAATGGGAGCTCAAATACAAAAGAGAACTTTGATCTTTCTACCGAAAAAGAGAATTTCAAAACGGAACGGATCGGGGTTTTGGAATAGGCCGCAAGATTGTTTTTTTTTAACACATAATATCACGGATCTGAAGAGTGCACATTGAGATTAATCTGTAATTAGATCGGGATTCCTAAGAAAATTTATGTCTGCTCTCCCAACCTAGGGTTCGATTTTGAAATCGCTCATTTAAGAATTTAGTGAGAGAATCACTTATTACAACTGTGTGATCTCTATATAATATAATATATGGATAAATTTCACTAATAACTATTTAATATGCTAAATAAAAAAAAGGTCATACTATTTTAAGAAAATCAGAATATTAATGAACAAAACATATGTGGTGGCATTTTTTTATATCAAGTAATTAGTGGGCCCACGAGTTTTCATGGGATTTAAACGAGGGTAAGTTTTTATATCACATAAGATTTGGACTGAATCAATTCGTTATAGACTAAAATTTCTTAATACAAATGGTATTTAAATCTAAAATCTTAATTAAAAAAAAAAGGCTATAACTATATCTGCTGCCAACGATTTTGCTAAGAGAGTAGATTTCATGCTTGCTGTTGATGCAGCCAAAATGAAATGAGGAATATGTATATGTATATGTGTGTGTCATCGCATTAATCGTTTGGCCTCTGGACGATGACGTGGGCTAATAAGGGTCGTGGCACTGTCCCCGTCCCTTCAATCGCGGAAGGGTAGGGTCGAGCAGAGTCGGTACTGTGAATAAAACAGGGTGGCTGCGTCGGGGAGATTCACCGGAGGATGCATGCAAGGAACTCCCATTGAATCTGTCCTTGCACTGGTTAATTTCCCATCGCATGAAAGGACGTGTCCTCTTTGGGAGCTTTCCCTGCACGAGTGGATGTGGGTTTTCCGCGCCGGCTCCTGCGCGGTCAGAACGGCGCAGACAAACAAACTTCACTCCCTCGATTAAATTTGCCTACAATTCGACCAATTTTCATGCATTCCGTCTATCATTTTGGCCCCTCCGTCAAAGACATTAACGGAACCATCAGTTTTTATCCTACGTGGAGCTATGCAGAGGGGCGTGGCAAACGGAACTTTCTTTCTGTTCACAACAGGAAAACGACACCGCTTCTCCCTGACTCACGACGTCTTCTCCTCCTCCTCTTTCTCACCCATGATAAAGGGTTTAAAATTGAAAACCCCAACTCCCAGAATCCTCAATTTTCTGTCAAACTTGAAATTCAAACATTGATTTCAGCCCTCAGGAAGGACGAGCTGTTACTCACAATCGCATTCTCTACTAATGGCTTTGCTTGATTGATAATTTTCTTTGACTCGGATGTCAAATCCCGGTTCCTCTTGCAGGTTTGAATCGCTGCGGGAAGAGTTGCAGGTTGCGACCGAGAAGATATTAATAGGGTTCCTTCATTTCCTGATTGATTCAGAGAAATTGATGCCGACCTCCTGCTAGTCACCTCCTTCCCGTGGTGGCTTCCTCGACTGCTGGCTACGAGCAATTAAGCCGGTTTCGTCCTGTATCCTGTATTCACTGCCATCGTAAGAACGACGGGACTGCGAGTCCAGGTCATCATGTTGGTTGCCATTTCCGACAACGGAGACCATGTATGGAGACACCTGGGACCTATTGTCGAGGTGAGGGATCATGTTGTGGTTGTGGAAGAGGTGAATCGGGAAGTTGTTGCGAAGAGGGACATCGGGGTTGTCGGACGACTTGAGAAGTGGGAGGAGGTGCCATCACTATGGTAGTGCTTGCTGGCCTTGGTATGCTCCTTGGCCGTGTGGACTGGTGGCTGCCAGTGCTTCAGCACCGTCAGCCACTTTTTCGTTGAAAATGGTTGTCTTCGTGCTCGATCCCATTTGCGTACAAAATATGGAAATCACAACTGCCAAAAATGAATGAATAGATCACTCCTTACGTCATTTTGTATTGCATCAGCGACGACGTTTGGCAGGGAAAGAAGAAACTTCCGTCACCCATGTCTCTGCCACATCATAGCAACCTAGGAAGATAACGGATGGTTCTGTTAATATGTTTGACAGAAGGACTAAATCGACCGACGGAATCGAGAAAGATTGCTCAAATTGATGGCAATTTTTATGAAGGGACTAAAGCTATGGTAATTCAAACATTAAAGAAACAAATTGATAGTTTACTCAATGTTGATCATTCATTCACTCGCCGGCGTAAGTGTAATGGCTGCTGTCTTGTACACAACGGTCTCATCATGTAATATAATCTTGCTTGCATCAGTTAACTGAATTTAAATTTTGTAGAGCTGATTCTCATATCTTTCTGGAGTTTTGTTTAAAAAAACTATAAATTTAACCAATTTTTATTAATTATTATTATCGCATAAATACAATCACGTAATAATTATACGATATCACTTCTCCTCACGAAGTCAGTAAACTTCCACGCCTTCCCTCAAAATGCTTTCCATAATTCTGGAAGCGCTTCTCCCACGTTGGTTTCAATAGACTTTGACAAAATGCAAAACCTGTGTGTGTGGTATGTATTATATTAATAATATTAATTAATTATAAATTCATAAATAAATAAATATAATTAATACATACAAAAAAGAGCATGTGGAGCCTAATAGAATAAGTGGCGGGAGAGAAAAAATATAATTGGGTAGCTATATTTGTTAAATTTACCATCTTATCCCTCTTTGATTTCAAATCTTATAGTTATTAAAATTTTAATTATTATACGTAAATGACAAATATAAAAAGTTAAAAGTGACACCAAAGAAAATGTGTTTGCTTAATGTAATAACAGATATGTCACTTCTCATACAATGACAATGAACTAACACCGTCTAATGGTATGAATTACAACAATATGAAATCGTAAGATTTTAAAGTATGTAATGTAACCTACAAAATTATTTGTATTCGTAGAATTCTTAGAATGTAATAATTCACGGTCGCCATGCGTGTACTTACCAAATTTTATATCTATCAGCACATCGAACACGTCTTACTATGTGAACTTTTGGTACACGTCAGCCATGCTCACTCTAAGCAATCGAACAGAACCCATTGCATTGCTTTTAGAGCCGTACCTTAAATTCTCCGTCCACGCACATTTATGGGTGACAGGACGAGGCTTCACATGCCTGCTAACAGAATTAAGTGTGTCTCATCACCGAAAAAAAAGAGAGAGAGAGAGAGAGAGAGAGAGGTATCCTTTGCAGTCGGTCAACCAAGATCATTTACACCTCGAGCAGAAATGGATTTATTGGGTTCGGTTAGCAAATGCACCCAGGCCTAGCCACGGTTCAGGAACCGGGCGGTTCCGGTTTCGTGGCCCCCTGGAATCAGCCCTGAACCGTCCAAAGGTTCAGGGGCGGTTTGGAACCGGACGGTTCCGGTTTCAAACCGTGGTTCCATCTGGTTCCGAACCGAAGGCCTGGAACCGGCGGTTCGGACCCCTGCCAGCTGGAGGTTAGACAATTTTTTTTTATTTCTTTATGGTTCCGGTTTGGAACCGCCGGTTCCGGACCGGTTCAAGTTTCGGTTCGGAACCGGCGGTTCCGGTTTCTAAGGCAGCTGGAACCGGCCCTGAGCCTTAGCCCTCACGGTTCAAGGGCGGTTCCGGGCCGGTTCTGGGCCCAAACCGGCCCGTGGCCAGCACTAATTGCACCGTCGAAACTGGTAAAAGTCAATGAATTTTGTTAAAAGTATACGTATGATTTAATTATTTTTATATGCATCTACCGAGTCATCTTGTTTCACGAACGGATCCGTCGGTATCAACCTCTTACTCTTTCTTTATAATTTTGCCCCCATTAGATTCCGTAAATTGACAATACCGGTTAGTTCCGGGAAGTTTCAACGGATTCTGAATTCGATTCTCGTGAACTGTACGTGCTAGCTCCGGTGGAAAAGAGAAGTCATTCCACTACTCTTTCTTTTCCGGTGATAAGGGGGTCTATAATACGAGTACAGGAAATAAAGAGAAATGTAGGGGGCACATGACTCTCATGATAAGGATCGAACTCTTAACATCTTGATTATGAGTTGAAATAACGTGCCGCTGTACTATGACCATGCCCTCGAAGTGATTTCACTACTTTGATGGGCTAGGAAGGATGACATTTGATCCATGAATTTGCTCGCCCCGGTGTACATAAAACATTTCCCTCTAGCGGGCCCAATTTGACCCGTGCATGCTCCTGTCACGAGAATTTTAGCCCAATGAGATCTCCCATAATTGACGTGCATGCGCGCTAACCACAGATTGAATAGGTGACTACCGCCGCGTGCAACTTCCAGCACAACCAGACTATAACCTGACTCGAAGGACGATCAGTCTTAACGCGTTTGTACTAGATTGCTACCTTCGACTGGCCGCAGAACATGCCATAAACTCCACCACATTTACAGAAAGCAGTTCTCTTCTTCTACATGTTGATTTACTCTACATATTCTTCCTTTTACTCGCAGTTTGTTTCTCTCTGTTGCAGCCATTTTATTGGGAGATATGGCGATCTGCACGGTTTGGTTTGCAGGCGACAAGATCATGAAAACTGCTGGGCCGTCTCCTTTAATCCCTTTAACTAACCTCATCTTTCTCGCCTATTTAATTACAAAAAAGGTTTCCCCCTTTAGCACCACTCGTTTGAGATTCAGTTTGGATCCAAATCGGTCGTACAAACAATTCCTCTTGTATAAAGACAGACACGATGGGACGTGACCGACACCGAACATGTTCGGGTCAGAATGTACGTACAATCCCTTATCGTGAACTAGTCGCACCACAAGTTAATGTCCTCTTATCGATACCGTGTACGTACCACACCAAGTCATGGAACTTATTAGATTTTTAAGAGTCTTAACCTCTTTTCCACCTAAAAGTCTAAACTGATAGGTGGTGGTACCTAATTCTATTATAAATTCAAGTTTCTTTTTCAATTTAGTCGACGTGGAATTTTTAATTTTCAACACCCGTTCTCACATGACAACACGTTTAACACGTTCCATTAAACACCCGCCCTCAACAACTGACCTTGAGCCAAGTATTTTTCTTCCCGTCTCGGATAAGGGACAAACTACTACAAGATGAGCATTCTCTTCCGTTCTCAAGCTAACATATGAGTTGAACTTTTTCCATGCTCGAAAATAATCATGAGCAAGATATCTTTCTTTCGATCTCGGACTCAATAGAACACAAGTTTCACACTCGTACCTGGCATGGTGTGAATTCAGAATCGACCTGCTCTGATGCTATATTAAATTTTTAATTGGATTTACAAGAATCTTGATTTCGTTTCTACTTAAAAATGTTAAGCTGATAGATAGTAGGGCTCGTTACCATGGATTTCGGCTGCCGAAACGCGTTTCGCTCGCACGTTGTGGATTGGGTGATATTAAGTAAAAAGGGCCCAATCTCCCCAACCGACAGCCGTGCGTGACCGCCCTCATGGGACTACCGCTGGGAGACAGCCACGACATCAGCAAAATCTCCTGTAGACCCTTCAAATTTTGTTTCCCCAATAACCTAATATCCAAAAAATCCGATAGTATCTTCCTATTCCATATTCGAATTAGCATTAAACTCACATCTGTCATGTAAAATGTAAATTCTAGGTCTAAAAGAGAATTTGGACGAAAACACGCAGTCTCTTATAACATTCAATAACAATAATATAAATAATTTATGTGTCTCTTGACGGCGGTAGTCTAATATAAATCTAGATCTATATGAGAGTTCTTTCTTGTTAATCTCATTATTCTCCAACTGAGAGCATGTTAGTTGTCTGATACACAATAATTTAACACTGAATATTAAAGAATAAAATTTTTCTAACCATAAGTTTTTTTATACACAAAACTCAAATTTGGTACTGCTTTTTACAGGGACGGATCTAGAAGTTTGCCAACGGGCAAAACTCAAGGAAAACCAAGAGCTGGGTAAAAAAGGGACGAGTCCTAAAGCGCGGAGCAAAATAAAATACCAAAAATAAAACACGTATAACTTTTTACAATTTTTCTGAATATAAATCAGACGAGCATGGCCGCGCTCCCTTAAATCCAGATTCTAGTGAAACATGTTGTTTCTTTGACTTTGCTTTCATTCGTAAGGAAAAATGGTCCTCCTACCCCAATGGTAGCTAGGGTTGTGACAATTCCATTATCTTTGGTAATAATTATTGTCATATTCATCTGTGCATCCTTCTTGACTAAGAAAATGTGAACAATCTGGTAAAATGCATAGGTAACATGAAATTGAGAAATCGAACCTGATTCTCCACGACATGACTTACTGGTCGCCAAGGTTTCTCTGGAGAATATATATCCTCTGATCAAGTCTATCCCTCTCGCATACCCATGAAAAATATATCAATATTTGGACGAAGATGTAATTAAAACAGGGTTATTTACGTAATAAACCACAAACTATTTAAAATTTCTCTATTTTTTTTGTCTAGAAAATCACAAGTTATTCAAGAAATATTCTCTAATCTACCACGAGCTATTTTTTTGACCTAGAAAATCACCAACTATGCTCCTTTTTCCTAATCTACTACGTCGTTAACTTTGTCCGTTAATTGTTTATGTGCACCGTTAATTTTACTGATTGTGCAAACGAAATCTGACGTGACATTACACGTGCCATCCATCCAGTCATTAAAAAAATGAACTATTGCTGAATTCTCTATTTTATTACGAGAGTAGATGTGCAAATTATTGTCGAATTCTCTATTTTATCACAAGATGGGTGTGCAAATAGATATTCCTTATTTTTATGACTAGATGAATGCCGAGTGTGATGTCAAACATTAAAATTAATGATACACATCAGCAATTAACGGATAAAATTAACAACGTGGTAGATTGGGAAAAATGAGGATAGCTTGTGATTTTCTAGGCTAAAAAAACAGTTCGTGACAGATTAAGCAATTTTTGAATAGTTTATAATTTTCAAGGCCAAAAAAATAACTCATGTTATATTAGAGAATTTTTGAATAGTTAGTGATTTTTTAGACAAATAACCCATTAAAAAAATAAGGATAAATAATCACAAGGCACAACGAAATTAAAACAATGAACAAAGAATTCAATTTAGTGACACCGCTCTCAACTTGAAAGTGCAGATACGATTCTCTCCTTAAGTGAAACTCCCCCTATTATTTCTCCCTTTACTGGTACATGTTTCAGTTGAACAGAAACACTCAGCACCTATTATGTCTCGTCCGTTTAATCTTCATCACTCGTTATGCTAATTACCTAATCCACAAGCAAAAAGAAGTGAATTTTTAATTCCTAGAATTCCTAGAGTGAACAGCATGTGGTTCGGCTTGACGAGAAAGTTCACGATGTCAAAGGTTCAATTCCCTCCTCAAGCATGCAGTTTTTGGCAAGGTCACCCGCATATGTGTCTTGCACACGGACTTGCATGAATCTATAAGTTCGTAATGTGTTCATGAATACGAAGATAGTAAACTTCAGAAAAAATATTTTTTCAAATTTTTTTGATAATTCATCCTAAAACATTAATAGTGAGAAAGCGATATGAAGTTTGATCAACTAAATAACATGAAAACCTCCTCTCTCTTTTTTTCCGTCAACCTTTTGACCTTGTGTTTTTTCTCTACATTGAAAAAAAAAAAAAAAACCTTGGACTTGTGCCAGCATTCCTAATCGGCACACTTCATGGACAATAGACTTCAGCTCTCGCCCCTAGTCCACCTCATGCTACGACATTCAAACTGTGTTGACATGTATAATCGAGTCAACATTTTTTATTTTACACCACTGCTTGGAAGGAGCGTGAATCGCAACGTCGCGAAGGACGTGGGCGGGGACATGGGCGAGATGGGCTGATGTCTGCCACGTTGGCAACTGACCAGTCAACGTGTGTTTGACGAATAGATTCTCGTCGTTACCATCCATCATTTTTGTTAATATTTTTTCAGATAAAAAAAGTTAATTATTTCTATTATAACATCAAATACAATGTAATTTTTTCTTAATATATTAAATAATTATTAAATAAATTTGTCCTGTAATTCATGAACTATAATAACCTAAAAACTTCTCTTCACGACGCCCACGACCGGCGGAGTCCTTTGTCCCAGGCGAACGAGCAGCGCTCACGTGACCATGGCACCGTCCCTCTGTTCCGCCCCTTTTATTTAGTCATGAATTATTCGATTTATTTTTTAAGGTAATATTGTTCAACCCGAAGTAAGTTAATATCGTGTCGCAATGCATTCCGTTGTGAACCATCTTTCAGATCGAAATCGACGCACGACCCAAAAACTGAACAGGAAACTCTGTCTTCTGCATGGGAAACTGCCATTATTGAGGAGCGAGATCTGGTACGTCGTGTTCATGACTCCTCGGACATTAACGTGTACATATATTTTTTTACCCAACAAGAATGGCAACTCCTCCTTAGCTAAACCATGAAAAGAGAGCGAAACGATTAAATTTCCCAAAAAAAAAAATTGCACCCGAAAGAGAAAAATCGGAGAACCTAAATTACCCGCACACAGCATTTATATAAATAGACACGATCTTCCTGCTGACATCCCTCCGTCAAATTCACCCACTCTCTTCAACTTCCTCTCCTTCGAATCCTCACCTTCTTCTTCTTCTCCTCCTTCTTCCCCGGGGAGGAAAGCTCCATCAATGGCGGTTCCCTCCAGCATTCACCTCATCCTGCTCTTCCTAATTTGCATAGGTCATTTTATTCATGGCAGACTCCAGAGTCTTCTTTGATGAACGACGTTTTTCCTTTTGGAGTTCGTATAGTTAATGGCTGGTTGGTTGATCGATGGTGCAGGCAATGTGGCCTACGGAACGGTCTTCACCCTCCAGAACCTGTGCAGCTACACGGTGTGGCCCGGGACGCTCTCTGGCAACGGGGCGGCTGCCCTCGGGGACGGCGGTTTCGAGTTGCCGCCTGGAGGTTCAGCGCAGCTTACTGCCCCGCCAGGGTGGTCGGGACGGTTTTGGGGCAGGACCGATTGCTCCTTCGACCCCGCCACTGGAGCCGGGAAGTGCATCACTGGGGACTGCGGCGGGCTCAAGTGTCCCGGCGGCGGGGCTCCGCCTGTTACCCTAGTGGAGTTCACCCTCTCCTCCTCCGCCACGGAGAAGGACTTCTACGACGTCAGCCTCGTGGACGGGTACAATATCGGGATGGCGGTGAGGCCGGCCAGCGGGACCGGGGACTGCCAGTTCGCGGGCTGCCACGAGGACCTCAACAAGAACTGCCCGCAGGAGCTGCAGGTGGTGGACGGGCCGACGGGGAGGGTTGTGGCCTGCAAGAGTGCCTGCGAGGCCTTCAACACCGCCGAGTTCTGCTGCACTGGCGACCACGCCACCCCGCAGACCTGCCCGCCGACACAGTACTCGGCCATCTTCAAGACAGCGTGCCCGAGCGCCTATAGCTATGCCTACGACGACGCCACCAGCACCTGCACCTGCTCCGGCACCGACTACACCATCACTTTCTGCCCCTCCTCCAGCTCCTGAGAGATCTAAGCCTGTCGGATCAGCATTGTTAGTTTCTGCCGGAGCCGGATCTAAGTTAGATTCTCAGCAGGATCAAATTTTCTATACTTACTGATGTAATTTCCATTGATCAATGAATCATACATATGTTCTTGAATTTCATTTAATAATTAATTATTTGAGTATTTTGTGTGGTGGTTAGTTGGGTTATGTCAGAAATTAGTGTGGGTTCATTTCATGGGAGAACAATTCTGTCTATGGTAAGGCAGAGACAGAGAATCTGTCAGGATTAGGAGCCGACATCGGATTGGAGTGATTTACAATCTAACGTGGTGGTTGAATTCGAGCAGGTTGCCTTCCTCTTGACCACTAAATTAATCTCAACAAGGCTCCTTGCCTCTTACTTGATTCTGAATTTTTTGCATTGCACGAACTGATCCAAATCTCGGTTTTTTTTACGTAAGATACATCGTCCCCCGTGTGGGAGCTTTAGAATCAGACCCAGATAGTAGAACAATTGCGGTGCAGGAAGATGTAGACGATGAGACATCGTACGTAGACAGACAAAGATGGTTGTCAGAGTTCACGAGGGAATGAATTTGATAGAGTTATCTGTCAGTGGGATTGGTGTCTTCTTCCTTTTTTTCTCTGAATCTAAACCAAGTAAGTGTTGCCAGCAATTCCATGCCCTCAAGATCATCGTTCGCGTGCCACTGCCGGAGCCAGACAGAACTAGTAAACCAGCATCAGCAACACCATCTCAGAGACGAAACAATAGCTTCTTAGAACCTAGCCATGGGAAGAGCATGGGAATGCAAGTATCAGTGAAAAAGGAAACACTGCATCCTTCCCAAGATCTCAAACGTTGTGACAGTCTCTGTCCGGCGAATGCCCCAGAGGATCATGGTTTAGGTATATCCTAGTAGGCTGCTCTGCATCCTTTTGCTGGTGGGACAGAACAGAGAATACCTCCGGGGGCCGAAATTCAAGTGAGAATCAAGCGTCGAATTTCGGGAATTAAATAATATAATTTACTATAAATGCGACTGATATTAGTATAATGTATATAAGATTTTACATGAGTGCAGGTCGTCCCTCGCCCCCGCGCCCCCCAGAATCCATGCTCGAGCCCAGGCAGGCAGTGGTTTCACAATACTTGAGCCCGGGCAGTGGGGTTTGCGAACGGGCGGCCTTCCTCTGTTCAAGATGAATGGGAGGCCCATCGGCCCAGACACCTCCCTTCGTAAATTGACGGACGGTTGATGAGTTTTTTTTTTATCACCATCAATGCAGCATTATATTCAAAAAAAAAAATTACAATAGTTCCTTAAACTGAAGTTCGTAAGACCGACATAAGGCACCCCTTTGACATAGATTATGGGCTGCCAAATATTTTGTGCTCAACACCCAGAATATTTTCCAGATTTTAAAATTGGATTTACATGAGAACACATCAAAAAGAATGCTTCGGCATTCCCAGTTCGGTTGCTGAAAATCTCTTACTGCAAGGACCACTTGTTGAGCATCTGAGTAGATCGTAATTCTTCTCCACTTCCTGTTCTCAGCTACTCCGGTGGTTGTTAGACCAGCAAGCGATTCTGCCTGTCCTGGAGAAATGGCATCGACCTTTTGAGTTTGCCATTTTCGAAAGCCACCCCTGCAACACAGATTCTGTTCGAAGACCAAGCAGCATCAACAGAAATTGATATCCTCTCATTACTCTAGATATGTGTGTTATAATTATGCCCTGTCAATGATAGAGCTGGAGGTGATATACTAGCAATTTGTCTTGAAGTAGAAGTAATTTTAGCATTAGAGTTATAGGTAATAATGTTGGCATGCTCTAAATATTTAACATTTACCAGATGCAGAAATTTGTCCGGATCAGACAATTCATCTTAAAACAATACTTTATTCCTCAGGTTCCAACGTTCATAAAGCAAGATAGAACTAAACAGAGTAAACTGGGCATTTTCCTTGCTATCTAATGGAAAATCACATGGATCAATAACAAAATTTATCAACTCTAACATATTTGATGTTCGAATATGACAGACTTTCCACTTTGAATCCCTCCAAGGAACCCTAGCAAATATACAATCAATAAAAAGATGAGATGCAGGAACAGAGTTGGCTTCACATAGAGGGCAGATATCATCCTCTATGTTCGCCCAAGGGAGACACTCCTTTGCTATTCTCCAAGGATGGAGTTTTAAACGATTATGAATTTTAAGTTTCCAAATCTTCATCCAGAATGTTTCCATTCTTTTGCCGAAACGAATTTCTTGATCTTTAAGGTAAAAGGATTTAACTGAGTGGGAACCTTTTGCATCAGGCAGCCAGATAAATTCGTCTTCTTTATCATGTTGGGGTATGCATACTGTAGAGATGTTTTGAACTGTTTCTTAGAGTGAAAACCTTTTGAAAAGGGTTTTTATATCAACGTATAATTTAAGTACTTATCAAAGTACAAGAAGGTGTCGAAGATGGATCGCTCGATTCGAGGTGATCTGACGTCCACCACCACTTCCATCTCAACTGCTCAGATTCTCTTCTCCCTGTCTCCCCACCCACTTCATTACGTCGATATCAACTACAGAAGAATTTTCTTTTAACAACTCAGTTTCTCCTCTTTCATTATATAATTGCGATATCGGTGACAAAATATTTTATTTTAATTGTTCAAATTCTTCATTTCTCACTCTATAACTGCACAACAAATAAATTTAGTCTTTAAAAAATCTACAAAAATATTATGTCCATTATTTCATTTTTGTCTGGTTTTATTTTCCAAGTGTGAGCACGACTCTAGTCTCACTGACATGATGAGAAGTTGCGATGATAATGAGCCCTAATATTTGAATTCTTCCACAAGGAAACAAAATATCATAAATCAACATACCTTATCTCATTGCTGTAATTTTTACCAAAGTGTCTGCTTCTAAATCTCAATCTAAATATCAAGATGTACCTGCTGATGTGTTGATAATATGTAATATGTCAGATTTATTGTTCGACTCCCTATACGGGCCGGTATTTTAGGGATTAATGGCTGACTTCAGACCGTATAATACAGGTTCCAGTGGATTGATCGACTATTACAGCGTCGGACGTCATTAATATTAAAACAAAATCTCATTCTAGAAGTTGTCATTAAGGATCCCCGAATATTCCATGCAAGCAAACGACGGACCAAATCGTCGCATGAAAGGCCCTTTTCAACTACCCTGCGGAAGCCCCCACCAGAGTTATGGTGTACCGCCACTATCCAGATAAGCAAGATTCCCTCCGAGCCTCCTCGATGACAGACGAGTGATCGGTGGGCCCGGCAATCCACTAAATCTAGCCAATCCAGCGGCTCGTAGGAGGTGGGCCTCATCGAAACAACGGCGCACGCGGCGACACCGGATCGCGCCAACAAAAAGTGTGGGCGCGATTTTACGCGAACCACTCCCCGCGCCGTGAACGTAACCATGGAAGCTAAGCGAAGCGAGGATTCTCAGATCCGGAGCCGCAGATGATGCTTGTTGTCCGATCGAGAAGCCTCATCTGAATCGGGAGAGAGGAAGGGGAGGAGGACGGAGAAGAATCTTATGGAAAGCGAGCTCAAGGACCTCAGCTCCGAGCGGCGGCCGCCGTCGACTGTGGCGCCCCCGTTAGAGCCGGAATGTCAGCCTCGGTCATCCGCCTCCGCCAATGATGGGGCGTCCGCTGACGATCGACCCCTGCTGAAGCCGGACGAGCCCGCCGGGATCACTCCCTCGGAGATCCAGGAGCTGGAAAAGAATTTCGCGGCGTACGTTCGCAACGACGTGTACGGTAGCATGGGCCGTGGAGAGCTGCCCCTGAGGGAGAAGTTGCTACTGGGGATCGCCTTGTTCACGCTCGTCCCGTTGCGCGTGTTGTTGGCCTTCACCGTCCTGGTGGTGTATTACTTAATCTGTCGGGTTTGTACGGCGCTGAAGGCGCCGTACAGGGAGGGGGAGGATGAGCAGGAGGACTACGCTCACATGGGAGGCTGGAGGAGGGCTGTGATTGTGAGGTCGGGCAGGTTCCTATCCAGGGTTCTGCTCTTCGTGATGGGTTTTTACTGGATTAGCGAGATTCATCGTTCTCGCGGCAAAGAGAAGATATCCAGCACTGAGGTACTTAGTAAAGTTTTTCTCCTTTACTTTTTTCCTAAAACAAAAATGAATATTTCATTTGACATCTCTTTTTTGTATTCTTCTGATTTTTGGGAATGATTTAAAAAGGAAGTATTTTTCTATTACCCATATCCTGCTTGAGCAGCATTTAGTTCAAGCCAAAGGAGTTGACTACTTTAAACTCGTCAGGGGTTTAGCCAATAAAAGGGTGATGAATGGATTGAATATCTATAACAATTGTGGCAGTAATCTTCAACAAGATGAATCGATCAAGTATATCCCTCCAGTTGTTGACCAGATATCTCTGTTGTTGCTGTTAGATTGGTACTCGTCAGGTTGATGCCAGGGCATGGAAATGCATGTTATTTTGTTTTTAAGTGCATTAATTCCATGTCATTCTTTTCATGATACAGTAAACGTCCTGATTCGGTCTAGAACTGGATCATTGTTTTGAGCCCAAAAAGAAAAGGGAAGACCAACAGGCCTATCCTTCTAATTTTCAGCCAGTAATATCACTTTTAGGGAAATTTGAAAGTTTGACTTGTGAGTTTCTTGGTAATGACGGCTGAGATAATATTTGACCATGCTTGAGTTTAGGTATCCTTATGTTTTTTGACATTACCATTTCCAGTTTGCTGTGTCATTTCTGCTTTCTCAATTTTGCAGAACAATAACGAAGGACAACCTGAAGAGAATGAAAGGCCAGGGGCAATTATTTCTAACCATGTGTCATACATTGATATATTGTATCACATGTCCTCTTCTTTTCCTAGCTTTGTTGCTAAGGTTTGTAACTCAAATATGCCACTCAGACCAAATACTCGTACAATCCTTTTTCTATGCTTAATGAGCAATGTCCCTGTTATTGTCACTGACACTTGCTTCTTTGCCCTTGAAATGTAATTGTTGAAGAGATCAGTGGCTAAACTCCCTCTAGTCGGCCTCATAAGGTTAATTCATGTTCCACAACTCCTGCACCATATGAATTACTAGCTTTATTTCCTGATTCTTTTTTCTCTTATATATCTGTTAATGGCGTTGGGTCATTATTGTTCCATATACTTTATCATGTAGTGGTCACATTCTTGTAATTTCTTTAACAGCAAATGCCTTGGTTGTGTTTATGTTCAACGGGAGTCAAAATCATCAGACTTCAAGGGAGTTTCAGGTGCATAATTACATGCGTATATTTATCAATGTTTATGCTTACTGGTGCATGGGCCAAATAGCGTGGATAGCTTATATCCTTCTTCTTTAGCATGATTTTATTGCCGGGTGGTTATGCTTTTGCCTATATAATTTTCATGAAATTTCACCTGATGGACTTGCGATTCTCTATCTTGACATATTGGAGAAGTCTTCTTAGAAAGAGGAGGGGAGTTTTAAAAAGTAGGCATGAAGGAATTAAAAAACTGAAACTTCAGATGAATAGAGTTAGATTTTGATCATGCGGTGCAATCTGCATAGCTGTCCTAATAGGAGTTCTCTCTTGCTCTTAAGTTGATGCATTGGCATGGCCTAGTACTGCACCTTAAATTTGATTGTCAACCCCTTCAGGAAACCTATCGTTCTTGAGGAAAGTATCATTCCAGTTGCAATCTCACTGAATTTTAATTTGTCTTAGGTGTTGTGAATGAAAGGATCCAAGAAGCTCATCGGAATAAAGATGCTCCAGTCATGATGCTTTTTCCAGGTCATCATGCCACAGTTGATGAGTTCATGCACAATTGTTGAATTCTTTTCTTGAAATTATTTGCTTCTCTTATGAACAGTTTGTAACGCACTGGCTTGTCGACATCACTCAAGGAAATTTCTTTTGAAACCACTCCCTTTAAATCTCGATGAGCATGGCTGTAGCATGTATTAGTTTAGGCATCAAACTTTGCTGAAAATTAGTATAACATGTATTGCTGCAACAGCCTTCTTACCTCTCTTCAATTGTTTAACAGAAGGTACAACCACGAATGGGGGTTATTTACTTCCATTCAAGACTGGTGCATTTTTGTCAAAGGCTCCTGTTCTACCAGTGATTCTAAGATATCCCTACAAAAGGTTCAGTCCTGCCTGGGACTCAATATCTGGGGTTAGTCTAACCCTTAAGCCTGTGCCTGGCATAGATTATTCTACGGTATTTGTACACACACACACACACGTGCATGAATAGAGTGATTTACCTGCCTAAAAGCAAAACTTGATAAAGTATCATTCTGTGCTTGTCTCTGCCAGAAAGAGTTCCAAGGGATTTTTTTCATGTTCCTTCAATCCTTGCTTTCTTTAAGACTTTTAAATGCATTATCTCATTGCCCTTTTCATGTTCTTCAATTCTTATTTGTGTTAATCAGGCTTGTAATTCTAGCTTTTTTTATTCCTTCAGAATCTAAGAAAATAATGATTTATTACAATTTTCAAATCTATGCCCCTTGAGTTTTTCCCCTTTCTCAGCTTGGGCTCCTTGGATTTGATTTGCAGGCACGCCATATGATTTTTCTTCTCTGCCAGTTCATAAATTACATGGAAGTGATTCGCTTACCTGTATACTACCCTTCACAACAAGAACAGGATGATCCGAGACTCTATGCTAGTAACGTCAGAAGACTGATGGCTTCTGAGGTGAACATTTCATAATTAATTATAGTAAAACTTCTGCTTCAGGATGAGATGATGAAACTTCATTAACATATGGTCTTTGTCTGCTAATCGTGGGCTTTATCATGAAGAGTCTAGTGTAGAAATGTAAAAGAAATCTTAGCATGAAGTCTCTGTTAATATTATCTGGCTGCTGCTCCCTCACCTGCAGGGCAATCTGATCTTATCAGACGTGGGGCTTGCTGAGAAGCGAATATATCATGCCGCTCTCAATGGTAATAATAGCCTGACTAGTGTTTTGCATCAGAAAGAAGAATGATAATTTTGCCCTTGCCCGAGTTTAAGCTAAATCCCTGTTCTAGTGACAAGTTTGTTGACATTGTACTGCAACTTCAGATAAAACGCTTGATGGAGTAGTCCATTGAATAATGCCAACCTTTTTGTCTCTTAACCATTTGTGACTGCATTCTGTCTGTCGACTTTCCTTGAATAGAGGCCCCGACGAAATGCTGAAGCGCTTCTCTTTCATGTCCGTGCAGGTTTGATTTCCCCATGCTAGTCTCTGGATACGCCTTCTTGTATATTTCGTTGTATGATTTGATTCTATTAATTATCCAAACTTAGCAGAAAGAAATAGTGAAAATCCAAAAAACTTGCTCCCCCATCCTGAGTTCTTTTCTGGAGCTGGAATTGCGATCTCTTTGAAGTTGCGGGGGACCCCTATATCTTTCGGTCGGTCAGCAATACTGCAAAGTTAGACGGTCCCCTGATCTAGTCGAGTTACACTAGTGCCATTGATAAATTATTTTTTCCTCCTTGGTGTACATGATAGTTCAGCCTTAACGTCACATCAGATACCGATCCATCTCTAGGTTTCAGGTTCTGAAAAAGATCTGTTTGTTTTGAAATGCAGCTTTTCTTGCTTAACAGCAGATGTTCAGAAACTGGGGGGAGACATCTTGTGGCACACACACGCTGTTGGTCCATGATATGTACCAATAAATCTCAATTCGTCCCATGCCATTTTATTCGCCCATTCTGCCATTTCAGAAATTGAAGTCCCAATCCTAGAAGCGTGTCTAGTTTAAGGGTATGGAGCTGACCAGGAACGTAGTGTTAGCTTAGGCACTCTTTCATAGAAAATTGCGAACAATTACCGGGTTTTGTTCTGCCTCTACCATAACCAAAATTGTCGTGATCGATGATGTTCAGTTAAGGGTTTTGAAGTGCATGTTGCAGGAAACACCGTTGTAGCTTCTGGTCGAAGTGTCCTGTCTCCGCTCGCAGGCAAAAACCAACATGACACTTGCCTTTTTTTGGTCAATTGCACACTGTACAATATCAATTCCAACGTATTCAGCAGCCGCAGGTGCTTTCGCAGCCATAGAAGGGTCTGCCTAACGGCATTGAACTTGTTGAACCTTATCTCCTGGCATATTGAAAAATTGAACACTTACAGAGAGAAGGAAAAACTCCAAGATCATCGAATTATGTGACCTTTCAGAGACCCGTTGTTGGACCCTTCTCCATGGACCTGCTGATGTTCTGTACAAACACGTTTCTTCTCACTCGGATAGTGGCATGTTCTTTCACGACTGTGATCACAGGAGAAATTGGCACCAACCCATTCAAACACAAAGGCAGAACGATCTTCATTGGATTTTTAAATATCTTATTGCTCAAATTAAAAGAAACTGAGAATGTCAGGAATTTGTTTAAACAGGGTAAACAGAACCACTACAGCCTTCCGTTTGGTAAGAAACCATAGCCAAAGACACCGCATCCCCGACCAAAAATGCCGCTATTGATACAAACTCTGAACATCCTTAGTGAGATTGTTGTTATCACAAAATCCTTCACAACTCAAATCAACCCCTGCCAACACAGTCATGAGCTCACCTCTCTTTTTTCAGAGATCAGTCTTTTGCTTGTTTAATAACAAATTCTCTATTGAAACTCAAAACGGTAAAACGATTCAGAGTGATTGAAATCTCTGCTTACACAATCCACATAAGTTTTTTTCATAATTGACATGAAATGAGGAAACTAAGGCTGATAGATGATAATAACCTTTACTGCTTCCGTAGTAGAACATACTGCACATGGCCAAACTATTTACACAGGCTTTACCTCAAAAAGAGAAGGTTGATCATCGTAGGAGTACCATTACAGGAGAAAATCGACAATGCAAGGCCCAACTCAACAACCCAGGAAAGCTCAGAAGCACAGCAAAACCAGTGATGAGACTGGTAGAGTCCTATGCTGCTCGGGGACATCAAGTACTGATCCATATCTCAGGCTGGAGAGGACTGGGTTTCCTACAAAAGAAAAACAGAATTCAACCACAGGAGGATCTGCAAGTGGAGATCAATATTTGAAGAACAAAGAGCACATGCAGACTCAAAAGAGTTTCTTGGACTAACGTCATAGGTAACTGCAACTAATTCAACAGACAACTGGACCTCAGGTTAATAAAGAAATGCCAGGACGCTAGTCTTGATTACAATAAAACAGCATTTTCCAATAGCACATCCATGCAAGGATAGTAGTAAGCTGGATAAACTTCATGGACAATGTGATCACTTGGAATCATTGGGCAAGCTTCAAGTGAACATCATCATGCCCTTGACCCTTTGGAAGCAAAGGCTAGGAGGGGGCAAGATTTTTCTTTTTCACCATTTTTTCTTTGGGGGCATAGAATGCAGATAGAAAGTCATACATCTTTTGATTTGGTAATGTACGAGACAACAACAGTGATGTCGTCAAGCTTGCCACCGTAGTATCGGAACCCAGCGTCTTGTGCAGCAGTTGAGAATGGCGTTTGCCGATCCTTGTCCTGAGCTCTTTGTCGGGCCAATGCTGCTATCTTTTGGGCAGTTACCTGTGGACCCAAGCCTGCCCTCGTGGCATGAACCACCACAGCTGTGATCTCGTTGTTATACAGATTGTCAAACAATCCATCAGTACCCGCAATTACAACATCTCCAGGAGCAACAGCTATTGTGAAAACCTGAAATGGGACACTTTTAGCTTGTCCATATGTTAAGAAACCATGGGAAGTTTATAATCATGGTATGAAATTAGGAGTTGGTCTGAGTTAGAATCTATGGTATTTCATATTTTTGTAATGTCACAAAGACATATCATCATCTGATGTGATATCCAAGATACTTATGAAGTCATACATGGGATTTCAGAGACAAAACCATGCAGAAATTAAGCGGAGGAGATAACTAGATATAGCACGAACAGAATCAGAAATGGTCACAAGGGTCCACAAAGCACAGAATAGCACAGAATCTTCAGGTCTTTCATGCATTATAATTTACAAATCATCCATGCCTAACTACTATTTTAATCACCATGTCAGGAAATAGCCAAAAAGTATCTAGTCGTTGCAGAATCCATTCAAGCCGCATCCTAGTAGACATGTTATTTAAATATCAAAATGGCTTTAGTGTATGTATTCATGTTGTACAGATAGTTTAGTGATAAAAAGCAACATTTTTCCCAGAAAGAAACTCTAAATATATGCGAAGCAGCGGAGGTAGCAGGAGATATATCCAATGATATTGCTGACCTGTCCAGAGCTAGGTAAGTCACCACTATCCCCGCTCTCAAGTTGATATGTCAGATTAAAGTCGTGTTGCTGCACAGGAGACCGGAAGACCGTACAACCATCCCGGACTACCATAAACCCACTGTCTCCCACATTAACTGCATGTAGGCCCTAAAAGAACAGACAAATGAGCACATCGTTCGTGAAACGACAACGTCAGAACACTTGTTTCTTGAAATAATTTGACATCGCAACAGTCAATTCTCAAATTTAACATGCTATAAAGCGGATGTCTGAAGAATGCGATCATTCATCTAAGTGGAAAAGAGTTCAGATTAAACAGTAAGGTCATTAAT
This sequence comes from Lagerstroemia speciosa, assembly GCA_037672795.1. Classification (NCBI taxonomy): domain Eukaryota; kingdom Viridiplantae; phylum Streptophyta; class Magnoliopsida; order Myrtales; family Lythraceae; genus Lagerstroemia; species Lagerstroemia speciosa. The sequence continues at coordinate 14,997,513 of CM075292.1, read as the reverse complement.
GAACCCCATTCATCACTAGGAACAAGCATATGTTACAGATAAATCCATTTAACTAGAAAGTCCAAGGATTTCATCAAACTTGATAGGTTTCAAGATTAAAAATAGACACTAGCAGCTTGCAAGGAACTTAATGTATTTCACAAGTAAATCTAATAGCACCTTAGTACTAAATTTCACATTCAATGCCAAGGGTAATCTTCCTCTCACACAGTGAAAGGATTCCCCTCAGAGCAGTCAGAGTTGTCCAAATTGGGTTTACAGCACGCTTCTAATCTGTTAATATTTTTAAGTGTGCTGCTCAACCAGAAGTTGCTCCATTTCAGAGTATTTCTGTTTTCACCACCCCGTGCAGTCCAGATATCTAACTGCTGCTATAGATGGAGCAAGAGGAAAGGGTGAAAGATTTAATCTACTCAAACTAAGCCAAAAGACAATTAAGCTTGACGAAATTAGTCTCCAATGAAATAGGAAAGGTAGACACAACAGAACCCTCTTACCTGGTCAGTAAGTGCAATTATACAAGCTGTTGATGAACCCTTTGCTTTTGTACTGAAGTAGGCTTTCTCCAAAACCCTGAAAGGATCGATAGAACCTCTAGGCTCCTCTTGAACGGCAGATACAGAGTTAGACATGAGTTCCCGTGAATACTGCCCAGCATCAATACCATAATCTGCCCATCCACCAACACCATCTGCCACTCCAATTGCTTGTTCATCTGCGCAGATAAAGTGAGCATCCTCTCCACCCGTTTCTTCCTTATCAGGATGAGGAAGATAACATGATCCAGAGAGTAGTTGCAAGTTTTTTGCCAATAGGGTTCTTCTGCAGCAATCATGAGAGGAAAATCATTGTTAAAAGTTCTCAACCACCTAAGTCCATTAGAATAAACATATAGATTCCATTTAGAGTCATCTAAAAGATTTGGCAATGGTCTGCTAATCCTCCCATGATGAATGTGCACTACTAAGTGGGATAAGAAAGCAATTTGTTTAACCTATTTCTGTCACAACCAAAAATAGGGAAAGAGAACATCTGAGCTTTCACTTCAGTTTCCATTCTGTGAATCCATATTCTCTAAACAGATACTGTCAGAACTAGCCTAACTAATATGTTGAGTTTCAAATTAGAGAGGGATCACAACCAGAGAGATTATAAATACAGAATTCCTATCAAATAAGAGACAGAGAGAGAGTAATCAAATATGAATCCATACTCTTCAGATGAAACAGTAGAACTTGTGAGCTGCTCATCGCGGGAAGAGCTGTCAAAGGACACATAAGGAGCAGTGCCAGCAGAGAAATATCTACGAGATGATATATAGAAGTCTTGGATGCCTGATTCTATGTTCGAGCTCAAATCCCATTTCCCTTTTGCAGTGTTGAAGATGAAGTATCCATAAATTTGATACTTGTTAGGCTGCTCTCTATTTTTCAAACTCATGCTGGCTCTTTTGCAGCTGTCAAAGCTTCTATTGCTATAAGAAGCAGCCCCACAAAACTTTTTCCCAGCAGAGATATTCTGTCGTCTAGAGAACAGACTCTCTGCAGGGAAATCACTTGGGACAGTTTTAGGACCACAAGAAGCCATCTGTCTTATCTGAAACTTCGAGCTCTCAACAGACTGATCAGAATCGGAGAACAGACGATCAATGTGGTATCCACAAATCTGGAATGTGGGACCTGACACTGATGGAATTGAAAACGTGCGAGACAGGGCACCAACAACTGAGACGTTCCTTCTCCGGTTAGTTAACTGAAAATCAGATACTGCAGGAGAAACAGTCCCCGACCGCAAGAGCACATTCAAATCGGCTACTGCAGAGAATGGTACAAAGTGGAAAAACCTTGAATTTCCAAACCACAATTTTCCTTGCCCAACTAAAACCTCCACCGAACTTTGCACCCCACCATCCTGCCCTATAATAGATTTATGAATACCATTCTGGACAGCAGATCTTAGCTTAGAGAAATAGGAAGAAGGCATCTTCCCCCCTCAAATTGAGTAGCTACTACCAAAAGTTGAACCCCTCTACTGCCATAAACAAAAGATGTTATCATAACTCACGATACATCTACTTCCAAGCCAACTGACACTAGTCCCTATCCTCTCTAAGCCTTAAACATATAACCAAGCTCCGAATAGCCTGCAAACAACTTAAACAGTTCAACAACTAAATGGGATAACGAGTAAACAGCTGCAGCCGGACAAACAGAAAACCAAACGAACAGTAAAAACATGAACACGTGTCTAAGGCAACGCAACCAATTGCAATAAGCATCTTACAGCATCAACCTAACATAGGACATTAAAATGATGACTGCCCACATAGGGCGCAGCCAAAAAAACTGAAATCAATGCTCTAGACAAGAAAAACTAATTGCTGAAGCGTCAGAATCATACCTCTCCCCAAACAATATCCGGAATTACAAAGACTAGCTGAAATCAGTCAAACGATCGAACAGCGAAGCCACCAAATATATGGACGACTCGATCTTCAAACAGAGGCTTCAGCAGACAAGGGACGAAACTGGGTAGGTGATGTGTGGGGGGAGTTGTCTCTAACCTTCAAGAGGAAGACGAGGCCCGCGAGTCTCTCTGAACGGTAAACGGGGACGAAGTACTTGAGAAAATTCGTTGGTCAGGAGACGCAGAGGGTAGAGAGAGAGAGAGAGTTAGAGCAAACCCTAGGAGGCCCAATGGTGAAAGAGACAGCTGGAGCGGATGGTGTTTATTAACCGACTACGATTTTACCGGATTGACCCTGAATCTGGACCGACAGGTGGCTCCGGTGTCAAGATTAGACAAGGGTACATCAGTCATTCCGATGCCTGATCGGCGGGAGCAACTTTTTCTCTGTCTGATTTTTAAAAATCCTATTTTACTTTTTTAAAAAATCCTATTTTACTCCGTTTTACTAGGAAAAGTTCCCCAGTGAGCCACTCCTATTCTTGCCGCCTTTTATTTTTATTCCTTTTTTCTTATAAATAAAAGGGTTTTAAAAATAGCTAAAATTAGAAATTGCCAATGCACTGTATGATTATTCCAACAATTATCCATTTTTTTATAATCGTGACTTCATTAATAACTTTGTGACGCACGGACAAAGATTCCCCCACTACTGGTTTTTCCCCTGATGTGAGAGCGCAGAGCACTGCCAGCGGACCATATAAAAATCGAGATTCTACCCCCATTTTTTTATTTCATGAAAAGATTAAGAAAAATGCAAACTATACTATTAGTAAAGAAGCTGGAGTAATTGGGCCGGGCCCATTACATCATGGACCAAAAACCGGCCCGGCCCAACTCACCAGAGAGCCCATATCTCAATGATGCTCTATGATTTCCGCGACGGCCGGGCACATTGCTACATATTAGTTAACTAGAAACCGGTTCCTAGACAGTGGAGGGTATCCATCGAGGCATACTGGTCTCTCACTTACCGTACCCAACGGTGGAGACACCCCCTCCGACGAGTAATGTATTGATTGAGATGATTAAACACATCTTTACGTTAAATTCGAATCTTGTTGGAATGATTTCGTCAAGGGCTTGAAGAAATACTTACAGGTTACACGAGGTAGCGTTCAAAGAAATAATAAAAGCAAAATTACGTTGAAACTCTGGTGGGCTCGGATGCAAGCTTGAAATCTACTTTGGGCTAACAGGTCCTCTTCCACCATGGAATGGAAGTTCCCCTAGAGCCAGAAGGCACGCCGTGCATTTTCTCGGGTTGGCACCGCCATGCCCCTACACCCGAACTCCGGCTCCCTCCCCCTCCTTTGAGGGAGGTGGGTGGGGCGGCACCAAAGCCACCTTCCAGCGACGTGAGAAGGCCTGGAAGCCCAGCTGTGGCTGCTCCGCTTGGACCCTCACCCAGACCGAGAAAATCCAGCGTCATGGGCTTGGTGCCAAACAGTGTCGACTGGTCGATCGTAAGACTCAACATGCCGGAGCTCTCCTGAGATAGCAAGCCAAGCTCGAGCCCGTGACCGGCATAGACATTATTCTCAACCTTTCTGTGTCTGCTGCACTGTGTGGAGGCGGATGCGGTGGGATCACTGCTGGATACCGCTAGCCTGAGACCATGTAGCAGGGTGGAGTTTGAGGCGGCCACACCCATCTGGGCGGCTTTCTGGAGAAGTGCAGTGGCGGACATTGCAGTCTGAGGAGAGGGGGCATAGACGCGAGGATTCTGCTCCAGCCTTGAGAAGAACAATGAGGCAGTGCTGGATAGGAACAGGGTGAGCGAAGTGGACACCGTTGTGGGAACTTCTGGGCAGACCATGTTAGAGAACCAAGAAGGTGAGCCCGAACATATGCTGCTCCAGACTGCAGCATTGCAGTCGCTTGTGGTAGCTCCACCAGTGGTGGCTGGAGCAGTCGTGTGAGCTGCCATGGCTGTTACAGGCGGCAAAAGTTCCGTGGCACTCTTGGGCAGATCTACAACAAAAAAACAAGACAAAAGGACAAGGAACCATTAAAAGGGACCAGACATCAGAAAAGGTAGATTGAAATCAAGCAAAAGATGGCTTGCTTTCGAAATCAAGACTTTTCAAGTCCTTGCTGGAACGAACTAACACTACCAAATAACTTGAAACATTGATGGCTTTTCTTCAAAGTGTACTGCATGGCTGCACATGAAAAGGCAGCATTTCCTTGCCCTTTAAACCTCAGATCTTGTCCATTTTCATTTTCCGAAATTTTGATCATCAATGTCAGGGGTCAGGCCTATGTAATCGACAAAACTGTTCAAATCTTCATACCAAACCTCAGATCTAGCATAAGATTATCCAACAACCAACTACCCTTTATTGAATCCAAATTCGTCAAATAATTTGAAAAAGCCTTTCACTTTTCTCATTGTCAACACCTACTGCTACATTGTCCACAGGGGCGACGAGCAGACCAGACAAAATTAAATACATTTAAAACGGCTGGTAGATGGATCTAATCTGAGCTTTGAATTGACCAAATGTGCTAAAAATATTTTAAGGCGTTGACCTGTTTAAACGAAGGCACTACGTGAAGACCTTGACAGTGTCAGTTAACCTTTTACCTGAACTTTGAATGGACAGAACCGGGGAGACCACGGTGGTGGACAGTGTGAGCGGTGGAGGCGGCGGCGAAGCCGCACTGCTCACAGCCTTTGCCTGATTGGGGTCTCCCTCCGGCAGCTGCACTGAATTCCTGAATTCCAAGTCCTCGAGCTCTCCACTGCCAGGGCATCACAGAATGCTCGATGTGTTATGAAGCTGTCCCTCCTATTTGACCACGAAAACAAAATCCCGATCATGTCACATTCAGTCAGACCGACAAATTGGAGATATTCTCTTTATCTCAATGACAATATGACATGAAGTCAAATTGATCGAAATGGCCAATCCAGCAAATTTGCCTGACAGCCGAAGGCAACAACTTCAATTAGAAAAGGCTGACTAAGACAAACCACACCACATATTCACCGACAAGTGCACATAATTCACGTCCTGTCATAGCCAAAAGTGTTAAAAACCTCCGATAACATTTCCTCAGCAGCCCCTTAATTCGACTTTCACGGTGCTCGAAAGGTAAATGCGAGAGAACAGCTCGAGAATCGGAAGAGGAAACGGACCTCGAGAACAATTTTCTGCAATCACACTTGTACTCCTTGGTCCCGCAGGTCTTCATGGGAGCCTTCCAGACCGACTGGATGGCATACTTCTTCGTGCAGCGCTCACACTTCCACTCCTTCTCGCCGTGCTTTCGGCAGAAGTGCTTTTTTATCCCAGTGAGGTCCCCGAGCGCCCGAGCCGGGTTATGGTGGACGCAGGCGGGCTCGGGGCAGACGTACACTCTCTTCCTGACCTCATCCTTCCCGCCGCTCTGCTTCAGGTTCCACGGCAGGCTGTGGCCCCTCCGGTGGAGCTGAAGGTTCTGGTACCGCTGGAACCCCTTGTTGCAGATCTCGCACACGAACCGGTTCGCCGCCAGCAGGGTCTTCGGCGACAAGGCAATCACCTCCGCGCCGGGGTCTGCGGAATTGCCGGAAACCCAGGAAGAAAAAATAAAGAGATATCACACAAACAAAGAAAAACAGGAAGCTGCGGAGTTTTTCGAGGATTTCTGCTCAGTAGAAAGTCTCCCCGGAGGTCGAGAGCAACTTCCTTCAGGAGGAGACGAGAGGAGGACGCAGGGTTAGCCTTGACAGTGGCATTTTAGCAATTTTCACGACATATCACCTGGCATCCCGGGGAGGCTGCGCGGCTCTCCTGCAGATGAGGCGGTGGCGGCCTCCGCTGAAACCGAAGAAACCGCCAAGGACGACGAGTTCTCCATATCTGAGACCAGCCCGACGGCGATTTGTATTATGAGATAAGGCAGAGGGCTGGGAAAACCGGTCTTCCTGCTGCCTCGACTTCTGTCAGCAGGGCAGGCAACTCTGTCGAATAATTTGTCCGAGCTCCTTTGCGCTGAATGTACAGTGAGATGACGATTTATGGGGAAGTGATGAGCGGTCTGAAAACGGATAAACGAAAATTGATTGAGCTTGCGCGGAGAACGAGGAAGTGAGAGCGGCGCTCGAGATTTAACTGCTGGAGGTCATCGAGAGCAGCGGCTCAACTGAGCCGAGTCACGGCGAGAGTGACGAAGGAACACCACTACCCCAGAGATAAAGACAGTGGAGGAGGTGAAGAGGTGAAGAGAGATTTAAATGAAGTGAATGGGACAATTTAATACCTTTTCGATAAACCTTGAGAAAGGATGGCTTGCTTCGCTCCTCCCTCCCCAATATGAGATCTAGTGATCCAGTATAATTAATAATTTAAATTTTTAAAAAATAATAAGTCATAATTATTTCATTTATTTAATGACTCAGTGACATCATTTTTTTCCCCTCAAGACTCAATGTCTCCCAGCAGCCTCCACAAACGGACACGTTTCTTTCGTTGTTTGTAAGACTGCCGAGGAACGTCGAACGGTACGGATTAGCACCGCCTCCTCAATTGAAGGGGATGTTGAATTGAATGGTCTCGAACATAACATTACAGAGGTGCCCTTTAAAAAGAATTTGCAGTGAAATCTACGGTCCAAGCCCTCTAACACGATGCTTGGTAGAGACGACATAGAAGTTCCTGCCATGGTCGCACACTGCAAAAACTCGTGACATCTGCTAATTAAATAACACGATTTTTAGTCTTTGTTTTCAACAGAGCATTAACATAGGATGATTGTATGGAACCAGCAGGTACTTCAATGGCGATCATCCTTCAAAAAGGCAGCCTCTAGACTTTACATCGCCGCTCTCCCTTCTCGAGACTTCTTCCCTATCCTGAATGCAGCAAAGATAGATTGCGCCCGGACATCGACCGCTTCTCGAACACAACTGTCCAACTTTATAGATGGACGCCGCAGAATGTCATACAGTGAAGTGGTCGAGTCAGATTCATATGAGACCTTAGTGGTTTGAGAGCAAAACTTGGCCTGTGAGCTGCTGAACTTGGCCGAGGGAGTCCTTGTCGGTCGACTGTCTTTCTGCACCTGCTTTTACCAATGAATGAAAAGGAGAGCATATTACTATTTTCTAACAGATTATGCAAAAATGATCAGATCAGACAACAAATGCAATGTTTTTCAAGAGGACAATGTCCGGTTGTTTCATGTCTTTATTTGAGGTTGAATGAAGAGTGTTGTATTTATTGAATGAGAGATTTGAGGTAAAAAGCTCAAGCTCTTACTGTATCTGATGACTCTTCCGAAGCTGAGGTTGTGCTCCTGCTATTGCTGTCATCCCGACTGAAGATGAATGATCGAACAGTGCTTGTTTTCTGATTCTTTGATGGCAGAGAAGAATTTGAACCCCGACCCACAAAAGATGGCTGCAGCATTTTCATTGTCACAAGTTAACTCCAATGGAGACAATGCCAAATTCGTTTATGTAACATCTCCAGATTCTAAAGTTAATAAGCAGCCACTACTTAACATGGAAATTGGCCATGAGCATGACAGCTGTTTCTTGTAATCTACACTAATGGACATCCTTAAAAAAAATTACCTTCAGGAAGGCAGTTGTTTTACTCCTCGTCAATGACGAATCATGAAGGGCTGCAGAAGAAAACAATATGTTCAGGTGAAACTGAAAGTGGATGACGCTGGTACTTACGTAGTAGTAGATGCCTGAGATCTTACCTGATGGTCTGGCCCTCCGTTTGTTCTCAGGCATGATATTCAACTTCTTAATGCGACTGAATACTTCTCTGGTGCTTTCATCCTCTTCAGGTGACAATAATCTAGTCTGCCCTTTCTGTTCCTCAGGATCATTAAAACCCAGTAAATGAACTTATGCATATGACAAGAAAGAGGGGCAAGCCAAAATCCACATTAACATAATCTCTCAGGACTGCGAAGACTCACAATTTTCTCAGATAGGGATTGCTTGGCTAGAATCCTTTCAGATTCTTCGTCTTCGGATGAGATATATGGATCATCTTTATCAGTGAACATCTCTGAAATCGTTTGCTTTGCTTTTCTGAGGTTCATTTGAGCCAGACTCCTTGGGTCTAAACCATCTCCTACACCAAACTCTTCATCTTCATCTTCCTCATCTTCCTCCTCTTCACGATCTACATCCTCCTCAAGCAACGTTGCTTCTCTCTGTTTTGGAGCGCCTTTTATTCTCTGCAGAAGGTTTTCCATTCCAGCAGCATCTTGCCGCTCAAGCCACTTCTGGTGAAGCTCATTGCGCATCTCATTATCTATGGGCTTTTCCACATAGTTAGTGGCAATCATATCATTTAGCTCCTCAGCATCTTCAATATCCTCCTCCTCGTCATCTTGTTGGCTGTTGAATGGGTCACCGTCACTGTCATCTTCTTCCTCCGCTTCTTCATCAAGGAAATCCTTAACAGGATCTTTAAGCGGTGGGGAGAGGTCAATTTCCCGGTCAAACCGAGGATCCACATTCTCTTTCTCATTGTCCCTTTCATCGTCAGAACTAAAAGAAAAACACAGAATCACTAGAAAGTTCCGGACAATAGAACCGGCTTGTCCATTCAACAATGCTCCAATGTCTTTGGGCAAAATCAGGTAAGCATGAGGAGATGATGAGTTGATATCATACAGAGAGTGTACTCACATCTGGGGTGCAGAATCAATTAACTTTGTTGCAAGTAATGATGGTCTAAATACTTCTTCCATAGGACTGCAGGGTGAATCAGTAAGGCAATCCTCCCTGGTATCATTGTTTTGGTAATCTGAAAATAATTTCTACATAATAATAAAACAAGACATTATCTTGTGATTCACAATCTACCACGGAAGATACAGCAGAAAGTTAAGCGATTAAATGAGTGATAAACCTGAGTATCATCAATAGGAGCTCGAGAGACTGGCTTGAACTCTTCACGAGAAGTCTGCAGGTATAGTAAAACAGGGAAATACATATCATGGCAAGATCATATTAACGGAATCGGTTTTCTAATTTAATCAAATATGCATCTCTATTAACTCAACAGAGAGCAGAGCAAAAGCTGAGGTGACACGTGCAGATGCAAGGAGAGCAGGTGGCAATAAATTGGTGCTCACTGCCTGTGAAGAAGCTGCATTTTTTTCTATCTCAAATTTCCCAAGCTTAAATCATTTCATTACCATTTTTACTCTGAGATTACACCGCCATTTTATTTGACCAACAAGAGACTAGATTAATGTTATAAGTGTTCTTGTACGCAGATAATATAACTAATGATCTATTACACATACACTTTAGTATAAATTCCTTAGTCCCTACTTCTCTCACCTTCTGGACAGTAACGCGTTCAGTATTCAGCTCATCAGGAAAATCACGTGGTTCATCAATTGGCCCAGCATCTGGAACAATCCTCTTCTCAATAGGCTCTGTAGCCACCGCCTTTGCTTCCTCTCTTTTCTGCACTATGGAATCTTCCGAGTCGAACTCCATATCCTCCTCATCCGAGAAATCAACATACCTACTAGCTAAGTTAGTACTTTTCACGGAGACAGTCCTGCAGAAACATAAGCATGAGAAAGAATATTTATTCACACAATCAATTTCCAGCTATAGGTTTTTGGGTTGCAAATAAAGGCTGCAGGGAAAGCACTCACTTTTTTGAGATCTCCAGCTTTCTTTGTCGAATCTTCTCCAGGACCGAAGATATCGGCTTCGGAACCATCGGTATCGGCTTAAATGATGCATCCCTGGTCTCTGCAAAGCATATCAAGACATGACCATAAAACATCATCTCTCTATCAAGATTTTTTTTTTTGGATAAATCTGCAGACGTATATGAGGAATTTACCTCGCAAAACTCTCTGAGAATCTGCACGAAGCTGTTGCATACGTTCCCTCCTTTCCTATTCAATTAGACCCAAAACAATTTAACAAATTGAAACATTGATGCAGACCCTCTTCAGCCACATTTACCCTGGATTTTTACAATCTCATCTGAACTCCACTTCCTCTCAAATAAATTCAGGTGGGCATTACACATAACGATAGCGTAGAGTAACAACCTCAATCATTCATAAGATGCCAATTTCTCAAAAAAAATTTATTTAAATCAATCGTAGAAAGCAACTAAGCAACGGTCCAGTCATTAAAGACAACCTTCTCTTCCCTTTTTTTGTTGACGACAGCAGTTGGTTTGATTTGCCCAATGTCATCGTCAATGTGATCATTTCTCTCCTTCCTCTCCACTTTCTTCTTCCTCTTTGCGTCACCTGGCCCAACCTGCTGCAGTTCGTGCCATCCTTCTTCCGGTGCTCCAGCTCCCGGCTCCCGGCCTCCCTCCCTCAACCCTTCTCCCACGCTGATTTCCTCACCTACCGAATCCAACTCCACATCACGGCATAACCCATTCTCCTCGGACTCCATAGCCACAGAACCGAAATCAGTAGTGTCATCGTCGATTCCATTTTCACATTCCGATAGCTGCAATCGGTCGCTCGGCTCCTCAGCTTCCTCTTCACTCGACTCCGCGGAGTTCGACGGTCCAGAATCGGCGGAATCAGGCACGTTCGAAGGAGGGATTTCGCCCTTCAACTGTTCAACAAGAGGATCAACGGAGACTATCTCAGCGGCACGCTTGAGGCGTTTGAGCTTTCTTCCATGGGTACGACTGGAAGGCGCTTCTGATTCCGGGGGAGAGAAGAGCTCGAAATCGTCGTCGCTCTCCATTCCAGGATCTGGTCTTCCAATCAGATTCGACTTCTGAGGATTTGAGATCGAGAGAGAGAGAGAGAGAGAGAGAGAGAGAGAGAGAGAGAGAGAGAGAGAGAGGAGGATTGATAATGGCGAATGAGTAGAGTGCGGGAGTTTGGGGCGGCAAAGTAATATCCGAAGTTTCAGAGAGAAGGCGCCATTCTCTGCTTCAGTTTCATTTCAGATTAGAAATGGAGGCGCCAATTTCTTATGGCGCGTTTGTTTCGTCGGAGTGGTGACAGCGAATTAATGATAGATAAGTAGGGTTCTTTTTGTAATTTGCATTGCCTAGGTATCTTCATAGAGAGGAATCTTCATTCCCTATTCTCCACACTCCTTCAATGATAATAAACTAGAACTAGAACCATACAGACTTGTTCATCGTATAATTAATTACAAAATCTTGTTTTTGATATTTGAGTATTATTTTTTATGAATAATTAACTTTTAAATAGTATATAATAAGTAAATAAAAGAATATATAATTAATTATGAAAAATAAGATAGTAGTTATACTTTTGAGTAATTTTACTACTTCATCCTCATCTGTTCTTTTTTTAGTAGTTAAAAACATATTTATTAAAGGTATTTTCGAGAGTTCAAAAATGAGATTAACTAATCACACTCCTTCCATATAATAATAAATAAATTATTCGAATGGAAGAAGAATGGGCATTTTAACTCGTTATTCTCGTTCAAGAGGTGTGTTTTCGAGAATAAAATCTTGTATGCCATATCTGATGCAAGTAATACTTTTTGAGCTAGACTTTTTTATGTACAGATTTCGACGGACAGCTACACCTACACTACGTTGAGTGGACGGTGCTGACGTTATTGGCTACAATTTTGTTTTTTTCCATCTGTAATATACGAGGATAAAACATGTGAATGAAGAACGTCAAATGTTATGCTATGTACACACGCAAGGATACATGTGAACGCCCACATATACACTCGATGGTTACTTGTTCAGGCTCAGGGGATACGATCTGGACTTACCACGTCCCTGTGGAATTGCAGATTCTCTCTTCAAAGACATGTTGGGTTCAAGAACACGCTTGGACAAATGGAAACACGATCCGATCATTTTATTACGAAAGCAGTGGTCAAATTCCTCCACAATGGACATGGCACGGGAACATACAATCTTGATCTCGAGTAAGGTCAAGAAGATGAATAGCAAAACTGCAGCATGTTGATTCAATCTGAGTTCAACGACATGAATGCCATAAGAGACAAGAAAAGAGTTCTCCTTGAGTTGACACACCCCGGAATCAGCAATTCGGTCTCGTCTCCCAGCTATCTGTAAACAGCGTCCAAAGTCTGATACTGTGGATTTCAAGAGCTTCGCAGCAGGGCGGAGATCACACATCGAAGTTCCATGTGGTCTCGGCACCTAGCTTTGGGATCTTCGACTCCTCATTCAAATTCAAAGAAGCTGTGAACTGATTAAAACACAGAAATAGTAAGAGCAAGAGCTAGCTAAGCTGCAAACTGATTAAATCGCCGAAATAGAACGAGGAAGAGCTACATAAGCTGCAAACTGATTAAAACATGAAAACTGAATAAGGAAGAGAATTCTGTGGCCTGCCAGCAGTGCTGTGTAAAACTAAATCAAGAGCATGCTACAACAGCGGAGGCGATTTCGTCTGTTTTATCTCCTACTGGAACCAGATAAAGTGAGGAAAAGATGCATTACTACAAGCGCTTGTAATCCAAGGAAAAAAAGGATGCAACTCGCTGGCAAATGAGTCGAGTCAAAAGGCAGTAAGCAGCATCTGGGAATTCTCCATAGACATGGGAATGTGAAATTCGAGAGTTGCTATGGCTGGATAGAAAGAGATGATGAGAAAACGGCACCAGAAGCCGATCCAGACAGCCATCACCAAAGGATTTAAGAGGCTACTATATGAGCTTGAGAGACCCATTCGCCTTCCTTAGATAGTTCGTAAGTAGATAGAAAACTCTGATGCATCAAAAGTGCACCAATTTTCTCTCCTCCTGATAGCATAAAGACGTTTCAACTTTCCAAAAACTTCAAACAGTAGCATTGAGCTGAGAAACCTTGACTAAAATTCAAAATAATGGCTCAGCAAATAGGAGAATTGACGGTCGCTATTGCCATCTACGAAGCTCAAGTTTGTCTCAAACAGGAAATCTGCAGGAAGAGTAACATTTCCCTGCAACTTTATTTTCCAATCTTTGACAGTCGACCGACTCTCTACATTGTCAGGTCGGTCAGAGAATAGGACCGTCATCATATACATGGATTTTTTTGCACAAAATCAAGAGGATGATAACATCCTTCATATTCAAGCAGATCTATGAAATAATCATTTCCTGCTAAAAATGAAAATGAATAAACTATAGAAAACTGAAAAAGGATTTTGAAAATAGTTACCTTAGCCTGACCGCTCAACAGTGAATTCAACGACCACTCCAGGCCCAAAACCTTGCTCGATGTCTGATAGGTAGCCTTAACTACATCATCCCCGAAAACCTTATGAGACACCGCAATGTCCCATGAGTTCTTTGACAAATCATAGGAGGGTTCAAGTGTGGTCAGTCCTCCGTGGACATAGCTGTACTTCAGCTTGCAGTTCCTAGTGCCCACCATGTAATTTGCCGACAACTTGTTGCAAGGGTCAAATGCCAGACTCCCCTCTAAGATAGTCCGATTGTCACCTTTGTGGTGGATGTAGGTGATACTTAATGGTTTCTCCGCAACTTTGACCTTGTTCATGAACTGGAAGCGAAAATCCTGCGTAACCCAAATCCAAGACCTCAAGTACATATGAATAGGAAGTGCTTAAACCACTCCAGTTAACAACTCACATCTTTAGAACATGAAAGGAAACATAGAGAGTTTGTAGTGAAGCAAGCCAGCACATGACAAGCCGCTGCATTTCCCCCGGATCCTTCATAAATGAGGGGATACTGGTTTAACTCGACGCAAACGTGCTCCAATCTCCCATGAAACTGACACAATTAGGCGTTGTTTCGAAAGAGACATAAAACTAAAACATTATCAATCTACTCATGGGAACGACAACAACCCGAAACACGAAATCAAGAGACGTGACCCTGATCCTGAAAGACATCATTGTTCCAAAAAATCCACAACTTGATTCCAATACATGAGCCTTGAGATCAACTTAACCAAAATATACCACTTAACACAATCCAAATTCTTCAGCTTACTAACCCACCTCAATTATTCAAACCTCTAACTTGAGGCTGAAAGAGAGTAGAGAGCTGAAAACCTGGGGGCCAGGTTTGAAAGATTACCTTTTTCGGGACATCGTAGTCGATGATGAAGGAGCCCGGCTTCTCGACGGAGAGAGTCAGACCGTCGAGGCTGGGGCCGTTGACGAGGGTGGCCTCGGTGGCAGAGGCCCGGAGCTTGACCTCGCCGACGGGGACGCCGAAGGAAGCGGCGCCGGCGCGGCTGTTGTCCGTGGCGGTCTTCCCCTTAAGAGAAGCCCTCATTGTTCGTCTCTCTCCCTGACTCCCTGAGGAATCGGCGGAGAAAACAGAGAGAAGGGGTGGAGAGAGAGCCTTGACTGACTGACAAGGAAGAAGAAGAGTTCGGCGAAGCTCGCGAGGTGAGGGCGCACTGCGCACAGCCACCCTTGCTGTCCGGTCCAGTTTTAGACCGGAACCAGCAAACCATACTCGATCGCCAATTTTTGTTTTCATATCAATGTTGACCGGCACCATAGCAATCTACTAATCCACCGGACGGTGCATTATACTGTCTGAAGCCGGTCATTAATTCTTAGATATCGGCCACTAGAAAAGTCGAATCCCGAATCAAACTTACTGCATATTAAACTCGGTCTCGTCAATGTAATAGTACAAAAGGTGTAATATAGTCTAATAAGTTGATGTCCGCCAATGCACAAACTCAATAACATCTTCTTGTAGTACTACTTAGGGCAAGATTTGACTAGTGATAAAAAAATTAAATTTTAAAATAAATTATCGTGTTAACAGGTTGTGCGTGGTCCAACATAATAAGATAATGTGTTGTATTCAGGACGCATCTCATTCGGCTTTGCTGGCCCGACCCGAATTGGTTGATAAGCTTATTTTATTGTCCAAAAAATGGGAGATTTCCGGGTTCAGATTTTGAGGATGAAAGACTTGTCTTGGAAGTCAAGGAGTGTGATAGCTTAGCTAACTGATATGCACGGCCCATGCTTCCTCTCTTCACTTCATAGACGCCCCTTAATTAGCTAATAACCATGCTTAACATGTCAAACATGGTTATTAGTTTAACAGCGGGTTCGTGGGGAGTTGAATCCCAAAGCTGACCTACTGCATGTTGTCAGTTTGTTAGCGGGTCCGTGGTGGCATCAGACAGGTATTATATGACAATACCAGGCGAAGGAATCGGGCAACTGGCAAGTTAGGGCCCATAATGCCAATGCTTGGGCCTCCCATGGGCCCATTCCTCTTAACTTCAAGGCCCAGCCCAATTCAAGTCGTTGCATGTCGATATTTGGGCCGTCGCCTTATACACTTCCTAAGCCGCGCCTCCGCGACGGCGTCGCGCGATGACAAATATAAATTTCGGCGGGAGAATTGGCGCCATGTTTCCAGAGCTCTGTCATCAATGGCGGGCATCCCGATCTCCCTATTTAAACCCATCAAACCCTACGTTCATCTTACCCATGCAAACCCGTCTTCCTGCCACTCTCAAAGCTTCGATTCCTTTCTGTCCCGCGGACTCGGAAAATGGCCGAACCGGAGGCACAGGACCACAGCCCCGAGATCAAGGAACCGGCGCCTAAGGTCCCGAAGCTACTACACCAGAATGGTGCGGACGAGTCCGCCAAGGAGGAGTCCACCCCGTTCTTCAGGGTTGTGAGGCTCTCCGAGAAGGCTATCCTGCCCTCCCGAGCCTCTCCGCTCTCTGCCGGTTACGATCTGTCTAGGTAAGTGCCTCCTCGACTTCAGAGACCCTTTTATCGTGCTTATTCATGATTCTGATTCGTTTTTTTTTTTTTTTGTAATTTTTCTTTCCCAGTGCTTGTAACGCCAAAGTTCCGGGGAGAGGGAAAGCTCTAATCGGTACGGACTTGAGCATCGCAGTGCCCCCTGGAACTTATGCTCGCATAGGTGATTGTTCTTGTTCGTCATGCTCGCGGATGTTGCACTCATATGGATGTTTGTGTAGCCACACACCTTTTGCGTGATGCATAGCTCAGTTAACTTCAGTGCATTAACGTTTTGACCAGCCGTTTATGATCTTTGCGGCTGATTCACCGTAACCGATGGATCGGCTTTTTCACTGGAGGCTGTCTTGTTTCTTGTTCGCTAGACGTTTGATAAAATGCTTCTTGCATCCTGCAACGACCGTGTACATTTAATGCCTTAGACTGAAGGAATGGTCGGTCCGTGCTGTTTTTTTGCGCTACCTAAATGAGAGATCTCTGGCAATTTGCAGCTCCAAGGTCGGGCCTTGCATGGAAGCACTCCATCGATGTTGGAGCAGGAGTGATCGATGCCGACTACCGTGGCCCTGTTGGGGTTATCCTTTTCAACCACTCTGATGTCGACTTTGAGGTGAAGGCTGGTGATAGGATCGCCCAGCTGATCATACAGAAGATCGTTACTCCTGAAGTCGTGGAGGTCGAGTCCTTGGACTCAACTCTGAGGGGAGAAGGTGGGTTCGGGTCCACTGGCGTGTGAAGCTATCCAACTGTTCCGTTATCTATCACCTTAGGATATGGTACAGGATCCCGGAAACTTGATGTGATATTTTGTTGAATCCTACCGAATGCGTGGAATGAAACAATCATCTCGGTGCCTTTATTCTGATCATTGATCTAAAAAGCCATAAGTATCTCTTTAGCTTCATGAAAAGCTTCATCTTACGTAAACAAACTGCAAAATCTCCGACGTTCTCCCTTCTGGCAGCCTGTCACATCCGATCCAGAAGTATTGGGAATGAGAGATCCCTGCTTCCCACTACCATCGAGGGACATAGCTTTTCACGCATATGGTTGTGATTTGGTCTGCAAGGGTAGTCGAGAGTCTGGTAGATATAAATGGAAATTGCTGATTTCGGATACAAATACAGATCTCTTAATAATGTTCTTCAGGTAAAAATTAGAATTCCAGTGGAAAATGATAATCATGCTCTCCATACATGAAGCGATCATCATGTGATGCATATTTGGTACATCTGAGAGATCAACGTGTAGAAGGTAGCCGAACCAGGTGACAGAGCCGATGATCCGCCCCTGGGGCAGGTCAGTCCTCGAGCTTCAGAATTCTAAGATGAAGAATTGAGCAAGATGCAAATCACAATTTATTGACTCTGATATTGCACACTCTCCAGGTCGGCCAAATTTAAGAGAAGCAGTAACAAGTATGGAAAGGAAAATATCACCATAGGTGTAGGGACCCAAAAGGAAAAGCTATTGGTGTGGTGGGTGAAATTACATTATAGACTACATGTGTCATGAGTAGAATGATGCTATAACAAAGATTATATTTCTTCTCAGCTGTTCCACATTGTGATCAATGTGACCGGTTTCTAACTAATATACGGCAGGATGACAAGAGATCAGGTGCCAAGTTCAGTGAGGAATAGGATGAAAACAAATAACAGATCAACCTTGAGAAGCTTGCTCTAAAAAGTTACAAAAAATGGATTCAACCCTGGAGCTCAAATGCGTTCAAACTCCTGTGAAATCTCTTCTTACCTAGGTTGTATCATCTGTTTGATCTATGATGCCTCTCCTTCCTGTAGCGGGATTGTTCGGGGTCAAACCCGCCTTCATCAGCGCCATAGACAGCCCATGACGGTGTAGCAGCCATATAATCCTTGCTGTCAAATGGCTTTCCTGAGGCCACCTAAGATTTCAACAGAAGAATGTCATAAGGAAAAAAAAAATTCTCATATGCAGCGGCAAGCTTCTATCTATGCTCCACCCTGAAGTTTGCATGAATAAGAGGTTTCACGTACCAGGTCATGGAATTTCTCGTAGTCAATCCATGTGTGCCACTGGCCCTTAACTTTGAATTTATCAGTTCTTGCCAAAAGGACACAGCAAGAATGCACATGCTCACAAGCAACCTCATACTCGCCTTCACTTTTTGAAGCCAGTGCCTCGGAGAAAGCTTTCACATCAGAGTGCCATGGAACATTCTCCATGGTTAACTTAGACGTGGCAGACCTGAAGTAAATCAACAGCATCATGCATGCTTGAGACTACGTACCAGGCCAATGAAATTTTTCAACTGGTAGACTGGTTCTAGCAGGGAAAAAGAACCCTTTCAAGGTTGGGTTAGTAACAACAGCTGTTGCTATCCTTCAACTTAATAAACATGCAGTAAGTGACCACTCTGAATGATACCGTCTAAAGGTATTTTTTCCCTACAACCAAGCCTTTGCAAGGAAGGATCTCTCCACAGCTAAAACCAGACAAAAAAGGGTCAAAAGACTAGAAAACTTACGATCCACAGTAAGTAACACCTTTGATTTCAACAAAATCAGGCTTTCCAATGCTGAAGAGGCTGTAGTATGCGTCAATGTCCTCTGTGTTCCACCCTTTGACCAGTGTCAGCCGATAAACAGTTCGTTGCTGTTTCTCCTTCAATGATTGCAAGGATTCCTGCCAAACATTTCTGGTAAATAATGGCTAGAAAGTAAAATTGAAGCAGTATGGTGCAACACAGTATTAAACTCTTCATAATTTTCTTAGCAAAAGAAAACTAATGTGGAAGGATATGCAAATGCTTTAAAACACATACAATAAATCGCTCCCAATAGTCCCCAAAGAGTGGCCTGTCAATGGCTTTCAAGCTTTCTTTTGTTGCTGCGTCCACACTCACATACAACTACATCAAAAAGTTAAATTTCTCAGCTGTCAGGTACAAAGGAACTCTCTTTATCTCTTAACTTTTAATTTATTTCTCAGCAGAAATAAGAGACATCTGTCCAAATTGGAATACCTGCGTTACAGGATTCAGCATTTTGATCTTATCTGGAAACTGAGCATTAGTCACAAGAAAGGTGGAAATTCGTCTTCGGTGTAGCTCATCCACTAGACTGTTAATCTCAGGATACATTATAGGTTCACCAACAAGGGATAAAGCACAGTGCCTTGGGGTGAGACCTTCTGATAATCTTTCTTGTGTGACACCTGCATGTACTTATGGCAGTGAATATATGGTCTCTGGGATATCATCAAAGTCTCCAACTTCCCAGTTTTGTGCATACAAAAACAATATTCAGCAAATAAAATTTTAAGGCTTTTTGATTCATTAAACAAATTACCAGGGACCCCTTTCATTTGCCTAATCATTTTTCTATGGAGTTCTATAGCTGTATCTACAATTTCCAAAGGATCATCCATCTTCCACTGCCAGCTCTTTCCCACGGGATTCGTGTGATGCCTCCAGCAGAAAACACATTTGTTAGCACATGCTAGACTGGGAGTAGCCTCCATGCATCTGTTTCACCTCAAGTTGAACAAAATTAGGGAGTGAAATGAATGAAGAAAGGCAACCTACAAACTGATGGCTATGAACATTTCCACTTCTTTGATGGTGACAAACGAGTAAATATCAACTTCTAAACGCCCCAAGATACTACAGCTTATCATACTGACAAGGTGAACAAAAGTCATGCCTGCATCAAATGTTCATATTTTGGCAATACATAGCTCCCTCAGTAGGCAAATTTTTATAGCTTAAAAAGCCTAATGATTACTCTAATTGCAATACAGAAGCCCCTTGAAAATTTCAAATTTACATTCTTCAGCTCAAATTACCACGAACAACAAACTATCCACTTAAAAGCCCCCATTGGTGTAACACAAATCATTAATAGTCAGGCACAAAAAAACCCCCCAATGCTCAAATCAAATTGCAATGGCAAGATTCAGACTGCAAACATTTAGAGTGAACAACTTAGACATCTGGATAATCATATGACTCTGAATCTTAAGCAACTAAGTCCTAAAGATTTGCACAGCACAAGAAATAACTGAACCACAAGTCAATAAAAACTGTAGACTAGTAAACCGGATAGAAACTAGAATGGTCTTGCACGTGACGATTTAAAAAACTGTCCAACCTAGTCATGCAAATGCATTATCATTTCATGCTTTTCTTTCTGAACTAACAAGAAGAAAAACCATACCCTAAGAAAACAAAAACAAATACTTACCGGTGACTCTCAATGCCATAAAATGAATGCTTGTAACAACCTCCTCTGCCTCTGAGTTGTGATTTGGTCCATCGACAGATCTTAACACCGCTGTGTGAACCAATAATTTTATATCCCTGCAGATTAGTTGGTTATTTCAGACAGAACCAACTAGCCAGAAACAAAGAATGTTTTCAACCAAAAAAATAAAGAAAAAGGAGATTATACCTGCTTCTCCAAGCTTGCCCTGATGACAGGAGTAACCATATCTCTCTTCCCATTAACTCTTCCGTTGGTTTCAGCAACCAGGGAACCCGATTTCCTCGACGGCCCTCTACCCGCAATATCTTCAAGATCAACAATTGCAGGCTCTGCCCCACCATTGCTCTCAACATCTTCACCATCACTCTCAAATCCATCGACACTACTCTCATCATCACTCTCTCTAACACCACCGTTCAAAAGTCCTCCATTTTTGGACAAATCACCGTGACCCTTCAATTTCTCGACCACCCTATTGCTCCAGTTATGGAATTCACTATCCAATTCACCCCCATCAACATCCCCTAGGGTCACAGAGATCATCTCCCTTGCACCCAGAGCCTTAAATTTCTTTGATAAATCCTTTGCCGCCGCATTAAAAGTGGCTCCATACGTGCTGCTACCAACACCAAAAACTGCAAATTGGCACTGAGAAAGAAGCAGCGACCCGACCCTGAAGTCAGCCGCACTCTCCGCGAGCCAGCTAGTGAAAAATCCAGCATTATCAGGAGGCTTTCCTTCCTCCCAGGTGGAAGCGATGATGAGTAATCGAGTTTCCTTCGAGAGGTCCTCGGGCTCGTAGTTCCTGACGTCAACGAGATCGAAACTAAGGCCGCATGAGGCAAGGAGGGTGTGGAGGCGGCGGGCTAGGGCCTTGGAGGTGCCGGTCTGGGAGATGAACAAGAGCTTCCCACGGCTAGGCTTCGGTCTCTTGGAAAGGTGGAGGTTTAGGGTTTTGAGGCGGCGGGACTTGTAGAGGAAGTACAAGGTGGATGCAGAAAGGAGGGCGAGGAGAGTGAGTCGAGCTGAGAGTGAGGACGGGTACATGATTGGCCGACAGTATGAGCGGCGAAGCGAAGCTTTGGCCGGGGGAGAGGCGGCTACGACTGTGGAACCCGGCGCCTTGAGCTCAGATCATCTTGGTGGAGGTGGAGGAGAAAGCGCAGGTCCAGGACGCAGAGGTTGATGGGCTTGTTTACCTCTAACAAAATATTATGATTGGGCCGAAAATGAGCACCGCCATGGGCTACATCAGTCACTGGAAAGATTGTTTTATATTCCAGCCGATTGCTATCCAGCAACCCAATCAAACTGACAGGATTTGAACCAGGACGACCCATCAAGGAATTATTTTCTAGACCCGGTGGAGAAAGATCTTTCACATGTGGCTCGTGTATAGATTAATCGGGACTCGTTAAATTTCTCGATACTGGCTTGTACATATTGTTGAAAAAAGAGTGAAAGAAACATGATGTATCATCACAAGTTCATAGAACTTGGTAGTCACATTATACATCTGAATTTCACAGCATAAAATATAAAATCGAGGGCTTTGATGCCTCGTACATTCGGAGGATAAGTGCATCGGCACGATCCTCGTCACAACACCACGCTCGGAAAAAAAAAAAAAAAAGCAATTCTAGACTTTGAAACTGATATCAGAAGTAGAGTCCGCTCCCTGTGCTAAACAGTCCTTGCTTTGGTTCTTTTATACATACCTATGCCTTCTAAAGGTACAAATCTTATATACGATGTCTCCTCTGGAGGCTAGTGCCCGTCTGGAGAATTGGTTGCAGAATTGCTCGTAGACACTGACAAGGTCGATTGGGAACCGACAACATTTGTCAGACTGAAGCCCATGGTCATAGGAGATGCCGTGGTGGGTGTACTCGTGGATGAGGAGTCGTCAGATGGGTTCCGAATCGGATTGGAGTTCTTACCATCCTTGACTTGAGAGGGGTGCATGTTCACCTTAATCCTGCAGAAACCGGTCATCATTCATTTATACGTTCATTTTCATGAACCCGGGAACATGATGATTTAACAATGGCAGCTCAAAAAGGAATGAAGAAAGCTTCAGACAAGGAAAGGCTAAATCAAGAAGAGTTACAGAACTATGCCACCAGCAGTACAACAATATCGAGGCGGATGAGTAACCAAATGATGGCATACCTGTTATGGATGTTGACATATTCATCAGTTTCATCCAATATTTCCTCCTGAAACAAGTCAAGATAGCCGGAATGATGCTAATTAATGTTAGCAGATCAGCAAAACAAATCTTGATTAGTACTGGAATATTGAGCATTAAGCTCTATACCTGAAGAAGCTCTTCGATGACATCTTCCATGGTAATTACACCAACCACCTTTTCATTGGGTGGGAACTCTGGAATTGGACCATTCTCGATATCCAGTATGCAGAAAGAGCAACCTCTGTGTCTTTTCTTAAAAGCAGGAGTGGCAGGTGGACTCTTTCGTGTCACCGTACCTCCATCCTCCTTTGCAATGGTCGACCCTGCTCCCTTCAAATCTGGCTTACACCCATTGTCTTTTAGCGCAAGAGCAGAGGTAACTTTTTTTTTGTCTGATACATCCAAAAAAAAAGATCAAGATTTGTGTGCAGCTAACAAAAAAAGGCAAATTCACTAACTAATATTAGCTTAGGCTCAGCTGAATAATAGCTTGTTATTCTAGAACAATGTGAGGAAATAATCCCAGCACGCTCATCAAAAACTAGATAATATAACATACTGCACACAGCTCCCGAAATAGGTTTCATTTTATGTTTACTTGTCTTTGAATGGGATTTACCTCTCAGTTTCTTGCCCTTAAACTTGAGCTTTTCACCCTCATTATCGTCCAATGTAGACTCTTTCTTTGCATTCAGATCCTTACATACAACTGCAATGTGACTGTGACCCTTTTGGAATTCATTAAGGATGTCGTAGAGGGGCATGTCTTCTGAAACCCTGTAGCCATGACAATAAGCAAATATTTAAACTCCTATGTTATGGAAGATGAAAAAATCTTCTTATTGTCCTTTTTTTTTTTTTACCAATGAAAAATCACTGAAGAAACTCTAATACAACACCTAAGCTCACAAAGAGTCGGGTTAATACTGTTTCATCAACCACAATGCCTTAAAGGAGGAAAGGAACAGAACATACATAATAATTGTATGTTTTTTCACACCTGGGAATTTTTCTGATCATCATTTTTCTTAGAGGAACTGCAGCTTCTGGATCAACGGCCAA
This sequence comes from Lagerstroemia speciosa, assembly GCA_037672795.1. Taxonomy (NCBI): domain Eukaryota; kingdom Viridiplantae; phylum Streptophyta; class Magnoliopsida; order Myrtales; family Lythraceae; genus Lagerstroemia; species Lagerstroemia speciosa. Next base: position 14,973,855 of record CM075292.1, on the reverse strand, counting down.
GAGATTTTTTACCTGCATAAATATGAAAATGCATGACACAAGACTCCATGGGACCAAGAGAGAACCAATTACCAAGATTCTGATATCCTTTGCAGGGTAGAAATATATGTTGATGTTCTCAACAGAATCTGAAGAATAGAGAGGTCTACCAGAATGAGTCCAATTATGTTTTCTGGGTTGCCAGCGTAAACTGGAACTCGACTGTGGCCCATGGTTATGATCGCATTCAGGGTATCTCTGTATCAAGCAGAAATAGAAGCAGTTAGAACAGCAAGAAGCAAGCACTGAATTTGGAAGGAGGGACAAACAAGAAAACATAAACCCACAAAGTAAGAGGTGAATCCAGATCAAGAGAAAATGCCTTCGAGATCGGTGTCATCGCATTTTTTGCTGTCTTCTCCGTGAGTTCAAGTGCTCCAGCGATGATTGTAGTCTCATCGTGAGTTAAGTCACCTCCCTTCCCAGCCTGAGCAATAAATAAAGTACGCATTTCATCATACACCAATAATACAGCAAGCAAGTCACCAACAGAATTTCTGGATAGTGATAATTCTGTAATCTAGAAGAATGTGGTATGAGTACCCTCGTCCAATGAAAATTTTTCCGGATGGGGTTAATTTAATATAACAGAATACACGGCATTGATACCTCATTCCCATGAAAATCGACAAAGGTCTTCAACTCCGCTCTCCTCAAAAGGACAGCGTGACCCTTTCCCAACATCCAATCCAAGACCTGCAGTTCATAGAAAACTTAAGAGTGGAACTAACCTTTAACAAATGAGAAGAGGTATTACCCCAAATACTACAGGTTGCAAACATTGCAGTCAGAATTTGGATTTACCTTACTAATTGGATAAGTTATCGGAAAGAACAGCAAAAGAAGAACACGAACAAATGGTGCCATCATTGCTCCAACTTTCAAACCATAACGGGTACAGACTGCTTGTGGCAATATCTGCATTTAAATCATAAGCTCTTCAGGAGATTTGATATTTTGCACGAACCCTTCTAAACGAACTTCGTACACAAAAGTGCACAACGAATCTATGTGAAATACCTCTCCGAACATAAGGATTAGAGTGACAGAAATCAGAATGGCAGCCCAAGGAGGCACCAGCTTATCCAAGAATATTGGAAGAGCCTGCGCTAAAGAACAAGGGAGAAATAATCTGATTACCCCAGAGAAATAGAACTTATTACTGTCACATCAAAGATGAAACAGAACTGATATAGTACCTCCATTGCCATGGAGTTTCCGACCAGAAGAGTGCAGAGAAGCAAATGCTGATTCTTCACCACTGGAAATATTTTGGCTGATGACAGCAAGATTAAGCAGAAAGTCATAAGACCTTTGCGTTGATCAACAATAATATGGTGAAAAAGGAATCGCTGCTTTAACAAAGAAAAACACTTTTTTTGCTGGAATTGACTCAAACTAAACTCAAAATGGAAGATAAATGACAACGATCATGGCACTAAGCCCGACGAATTGTCATTCTACCATGAGTCAAAGAACTTGCCCGTCAGGAATAAGGGACGAGGAGAGCAACAATCAGCCCCGCAGTCTTCGAAAAATCAAAATTTTAACATTGAAAAGTATATTCCGACAGCGTCCCGAATATTATGGCGGGTTAGGGGAGAGAAAGAGAGAGGAAGGTAGGCCGCGTACCGGCATAGATGCGTTCCTTGGGGCGGCCGGACTTCATGAGGACCTCGAGGTCGACGAGTCCGAGGGACATGAGACCCAGCGTCAAGCCCGCCATCAGCCCCGCGAAGCTCACCAGCCCTATTATCGCCACCAGGTACAACGAGAACTGTGTACTGCAGCACGCCACGTCCTTGTCCGAACCCATCTCCCCTTCTTTACAACCGAAACTTCAGAGCCTCCGACCTAGCCGCCGCACAGACACAGCAGTCCCCTCAAAACTCAACCTTTCCGCTCCGTTTCTCTCTCTCTGCTTCGTTGATTTGATGGTGGGGGTGGAGCAGCAGTATATTCGCCTTCTCCTTCCCAGCTGGGCTTGAAGCGGACCTCGATCTTGCTCTTCGACTCCCTTTCGGTAATTTACTTTATCAGGATTTGTTTTTTTTTGGCTGAAGGTACTTTATTAGGATTTGATCAGAACGTTATTGACTGCCAACTACAGGTTGGAGGTTGGAGCGGGGGGTCTTTGGTGAAGCGGCGCTACCACGTAGTGGCGCCCACGTGGTGCAGCCGCCCACCGAAGAGTTGGCATGTGTTAGCATTGCTGATGTGGCGGCGCGATGTGTCAGCGCTTCAATGGGCGGCTGCACCACGTGGTAGCACCGCTCCACCAAAGAATTTCTCGTAGGGAGAGACAGTGAGCGGATACATATTCCCTGCCTAGCAGGAAATATTTTCCTATTTGACCCCATGCTTTTTATTCCATTTCTTCTCATCCTAAATTCTTCAACTTCACTCATAACAATCGAACACTAAACCTAATGAGGAAGGAAATTGATGAGGTTTGACATTTCTAGACTGGAATATGCTCTCAGATTTTACAAGGATCTCAACATCATCGTCTTATGGACAAGATTAATGACGGACACCACTGCAATCTCATATAAAAAAAGAACGATGATTTTAAGATCTTTAAAAGGTACAAGAACATCTCTCTCCATCAAAATGCATATTTTAGAGGACAACACTGCGTGAGTCATGATCAGAGCAGACGATATCTCTTTATTAGGTTTTTCCACGTACGAAGCCCATCGCACTGCCTAAATTCGAATTCGAATAAGATCTAATGGATGTTTACTTCAGCTACGGTGAAGTCAATGAATGACGGGGAGGAATGCCGATGAACCCCAATGCATATGTATGTGAAAAGTAAACGGGAAGGTACAGCATGGATCCGAATCGATGCAATATGCACAGTGGAGTGACTAGAAAGCTAGAGCATGAAGAATTGCAAACGGGCTAAATAGTTACAAATGGAAAATACGGGGACCAAACTTGTCATTTTCCATTTTCTGCCCGGTAGGCGTAAACGCAACCAGAGTCGGATGCTTTTCCGTACCCAACAAGAACCCAGGAATTGGGAGTCCATGTCTCGCACGTAAGCGAATGTTCAAGATCAGCACAGAAAATTTAACCCAAAACAGAAAATGTTAATTCTAGTCTCGTTCTCGTGCGAGAGTTGACCGAGCAAGCATGGATGAATTTACAGGGAAGAGTGTGTGATGGCTCTCACTTGTACTCGATGAAATTTATAAAAAATTATATAAGTTTTATCCATATTTTTATTAAATTATATTATCTCACCTATTTTAAATTTAATATTTATCTTAATATCGAGTTTCGTGTCCCTATATTAATATTTTAGATCCGTCCCACGAGCAAGCAGGGCATTTGTTTAACCTGACAGACATGGTTGCTAGACCTTTGTGGGAGTAAGTGCACATCCTCTTACTGGAAATTTATGTACGTGCATTTCCCGATCGGCTCCATGACGGGAAGTCGATTTTAATTTATCGGTGTGACTAATACTTTGTCATGGAATGATCCACGACATATTTCATAGCATAATAATGTTATTATCCTCTTTGTTTTTAATCAACGGAAAGGCATTAAGGAGGGACCCAGCATAGGCTGGCCGTCGGTTTGGTAAATAATAAACATAAGGTGCAATAAAGAGACACCTCAATGACCAATTTTCCTCCTTTTTTTTCTTTCCTCATAAATATTCAAATTTCATCCAACTAATCCATACCATTATATACGTATACCAAGAAGTGCACGCGATACAGTAAGTTTATAAGTGCTAGCTGACTCTTGGCTTATTTTTTGGTGTGCACCCAAAGTATCCGGGAATCTTTTAAATTACTGATTAATTCAGTTCCAGTTGGGTCGGCTCATTAAGAAATAAAACTCTCCCATAATGAGTTTTTTCCATTCACAGAGACTTTAAGTCGAGACATCTACTTAAGGAAACTAGGTGTCTCACCATTTGAACTCACTCATGCTGGTAGATTATTGCATTGATTTGATATATCATCTTCCTAGATAAACTCTCGTTGTTCGAGTATTACAAATAAATTACACCCTTAATTTTTTTTTGTTGCATACCACCTCGTAACCATAAACATATTGAACCATGACTAATTCAGTTTCGAACTGTGTCGGTCCACTAAAGGGGTAAAGTTTTTCCAACGTGAATTTTTCCCACTTAGAATACTCGAACCCTTAATCTTAATTTATAAATAAAAAGAGGTCTCTTATCAGCTTAATCGCAATTTAAATATGGAACAGCCAGGAGTCGGAATTTCTGAAACCGTAAAAAGAGAGATGCCACTGACCCGGGATGGTTCGGATAAGGTTTCTTGTTCCCTCTCTGAGTCTCCAAGTGGCCAGGACATGCCCCAATCCAACACACTGAAAGCAATTTCCCAACGAATCTCTTTCGGGTCCGTTGATTTATTTTTTCCCCCCTTTAAATTTTTGTAATTGCACTCCTCGCCTATTTTTCTTCGAATTTACAAAAATCGCTACCTACGTGCCACGTGGCATTGAATTTTTCCTATTAAACTCCAATTTTTTGTACTATCATTATATTTTTATATTATATCTAATTTTTTTACATCATCGAACTTAAAAAATCATAATAATTCAATATTATACCATCATTTTTATCATCAATATTTAAGAAATCATAACGATTTAGTCCTTCCGTAAGAGGGATGCAAATAGCGACAACACGAATGTTAGGGAGGAGAATGATACCGATAGACTAAATTAATAGGATTTTTTAAATATTGGAAACAATATTGACAAAATAATTATACAAAATAAAAATAATAGTTGTACGAAATACCAGGGATAAAATTGGTACTTTGCTCGAATTTCATACCCCTACTGTCCCAGTGCACATAGCCTTCATCGCCCGTTCTTCGACGACCTGCTCTACCATCGAAATTGTCATGCGGAGGAGGGAGTAAGTACTCGACACGTAATATATAACGAGTTTATTGTATAAATTAAAGTTCATATCTTGATACGAATAAAGTTGACAATCGAAATTGTGAAAAGTTTTGCACGTGTCGTGTTCTAAGAGAGGCTTATACGGTGAATTCGCTATGTGTTACGCATGGAGTATGGATGAGATATTATGGTAAGACCTAAAAGAGTGGTAGGCGTGCCAAAAATTATGGACCTCTGTCGGAAAAAGCCCATGTCTCGCGCGCAAGCTCTGGAGTTAGGCTAACCCACCGTGAACCCACTTGGAGGTATGGAATGGAATGGAGGGACCGATTCCTTAGGCCTCGTTTGGTTCCGAATTCCGGAACAGCTCTAATGTCTCGCTTTCGGATGTGCAGAAGCGACCAATCAGAACCCACAGGGCCAACTTGTGCAGCACGTGGAAAATTAAGTACCTTTGTCGAGCAATTTTTTTTATATAACAACCGACCAATCAACTGGACGATGTATCCCATTAATCCATAAATACCAACTCTCTGGAAAATTCAAACCCTAAACGTGGCATTGTACATGTTGTTGGCTTACCAACAAGTCCATCCCCTTGAAGGCACCGCTATCGAGCAATTTAATAAACTATTATCGCTCTCAATCTAAATCAAGAGAAAGAAGGTCTTCGATTCTTGTAGTGGAACTTCTCGCGCCCCTGCATTCATTTTTTTATTCATTTGTATGAGAAAGCCTTGTATGTTGTGGTATGCCATGTAAGTAAAGGTGGATGGGCATAAAAAATCGCGCATAATTTAAATATGATTTATGCAATTGCATCCGATGCCTGAGAGCGAATGAGAACAGTACTACTGGTTGATAGGTCTCTCATCCTCCCAATTCAACTATTGCCATCGGCTAAAATTGATACACGTAATCGTAACAACAGGAAGCGGACATATACTTCTTTTTTACTGTCAGTTCGATCACCTCCTTAGTGCTATGTGAAACGCGATTTGACACTTGCTTTGGGTCATTAAACATCTCTTCTCCCACTTCTTCGCCTCCAAACTCATCTTCTCCTCGAGCATTTTCTTCCTGATCCTTTGCTCAATACTCCTTATCGTTTCTAAACTCACCTATAGTCCATTTGCTACGCCTGTAAGTCAAGTACATTATACAATATGGTTCAGAGACAGTTCTTGAATCACGTACACTCAGGGAATAAAAAACACGAGACTTGTCAAATCCCTGTGATCACCCTTGATGACGTACGAGGATGTTAGCCCGTGCCATAAAAATCTAACAAGCCCCTTACGATTATTCCAAGCCAACTGTGTCGGTTGGTTCAAATCGTATATTGATCACAAAGCAATGCATCTTTCGACTGCATCCTATTTGTTCCATAGCATCCTTATCCAACGTCACGAATCCCAAAGTCTATAGGAGCTAGTTGCCATCTCCCGGTGCATAGATGCGAACACGTTGTGCAGGAGAAAGTCTTGTATGGTAGGTGTATACTGTTAATGTGGTGTCATAAATCAATATGATTTAATTATTTTTAGGATTATCGTTTCTATTTTTAGGATTATCGTTTCTACTTTTAGGATTTATTAAAAAAATTAAAATTACTGAAAATAATATTATATTAATACTATCACGTAAACGTGATATACCTATTACAGATAATACGCTCTCGTAGTTGAGGCTCACTGAAAAGGAAAGCTCATTCCAAGTCCACAAGAAAACAGGCTCGAAATCCACTCTCCCCCTTCGGACACCACAAACTCCGATCCGATCCGATCAATCGTCACCATGAAAGACAAGCATCCAAGATGGCTTCCTACGTGGCAGCATCCTCCGATACGGACAATCCCGCTATTGCCCCGCCGCTTCTCAATGGGAATTCCCAATCCGCGCACAGATGGACGGAGGCGTTCCGGTTCCTATTCTTCCCCAAACTGACTTAACAAACCGAACAGTCCCAGATCGAATCCCCGCCCGGGAATCGGATCCCATTCCCCACCATCGCCGGGAATAATCCCACTCCCCCGGGAACTGGAATCACCCCTCACCCCTCAGCAGCATCGCATCGCATTTCCCCGCCAATCCCTTCTCCCCACTCGCCATCCACCTGCAGCATCCGGTTCATATTCCGCGCCCCGTCTTCAGCGTCACGACAGCTCCCTGCATTCCCCAGTCCAGAGGAGGATGCCCATATAAATACCATGACGATGCGGATTGCGAGAAAGCCACTGTCTATCTGCTTCTCTCTGTTCCCTCTCCAGTCCCATCACCGTCACGGTCCCTTAGCAGCCCGTGTTTGGGTCAGTTTCGGGATCCTCTCGGAGGCAATTCACACCTCCGGTATGCTTTCCCTTCGTCGCTTCTTCCTGTCATTCTTCTTCCTGTGATTGAGCTTGCATGTGCATGTGTGTTTAGGTTAAGTTTGACTGAACTCCTCTAGTGAAGAGATGACGCTTCTAGCAATGAATAGCAGCTTTCTTTAGGAGCAAACTTGCTTCTCTCGTGTAAATTCGTTTCCTCTGGAGAAGTTGAAACTTGGGCGAAACTTGTAGGCCGTCTTTGAGGTTCTTGTAGTTTGACCAGCGTGAGCAGACAAACAGCCAAAATCGTTCTTGACAATGGTGGCCATAGTCAATTAGCTCTTCGCATTGACACATTTTTGAATTATATCGGAATAGGTAATCATTACTCATTCAGAACACCTCATCGAGTCTCGTTATGCTGGAGGATTGACTTAGGAGATGACGAAAGGTTCATTATGTGCGGTCTCTTTTCAACTGATCACAGTTGATCAAAATATATATGGGTATGAATTGACTGGAAAGCGAGACCCACAAGCAATTTGCTGCAGATTGTATGACACTTTTAGTGTAGTCAGAGATTCTTACACTCCCCTTTATTTTATGTCTGGGAATTTTTCTGAATGGCGAGGAATAGGATAACTAGTGAAGTTTGTTACTTCATTTAGAATTAATAAGAATGTCTTTTCCAGTTGTATCTAAGATGAGGTTTTGCTTCTGAATGCGAGAATTCAGGTGTATGCTAAATCCTAGCAGTTGGCATTTTTTTTGAAATCCTTAACATGGAGCTTATTGGATCCAGAGCCTCATCCATTAGAGCTGCTGTTGGTCTTGTCCAGATTTATGTTCAATGGACCAGTATATTGTAATGTATAGGATCTTTTCACTCCATCTTTTGGATTACTTGACCTGTTTGCTTTTAATGTGATTTGTCTGCATGTTTCGTTCAATTTTCTCTTTTTTGATGTTAGAAGCTGATTGTTGTGCCTCTTGTTGATATCAATCAGGACCTAAACATTTGTGTTACTCAATGGACAAGAATCTTGCAACTGTTGATGGTCAAAAGATTTTTGACCAATCACATAGGGACTGCAGAAGCCACGGTCAGAAGCTTTTCATATGGTCATCTCCTGAAGGAGGCCAGAAGATTGATATTGGAAAACAGATCTTTTGCAATAGATCACTGAATATGAGGAACATTGTTGCTGTTGGATTTGACATGGATTACACTTTGGCTCAGTACAAGCCTGAGACTTTTGAATCCCTTGCATACGAAGGCACTATAAAGAAGCTGGTCAATGATTTGGGATATCCCCATGAGGTCGGTTTAATGTCTCATGTACACTTGTCCCTAACTTCCAATCAGAAGAACTGTCATTTCATCTTTTCATGTTTAAGATTGCAATTGTCACCTCGCATTGTATCGATTTGCTTACCTGGTAGTAAGTACTGAGAATTCAATACTGTTGAGTGACGAGCAGTTACTGGCATGGTCGTTTGATTGGACATACATGGTTAGAGGATTGGTCCTTGACAAAAAGAGAGGCAACATCTTGAAGGTGGTTGTACTTTTTTTTCAGGGTTTCATCTTTGGACTTTAATATATTCAAAAATTAAGTCGTATCGTCTAATGAATGGATTCTTACATTGCAGATGGACAGGCATAAGTATGTAAAAGTAGCATATCATGGATTCAGGGAATTATCTAAAGAAGAGAAAGTCGAGATATATGGAAGTACTCTAATACGAGATTCTTTTGATGAGCCAGACTATGCACTAATTGATACCCTCTTTTCACTTGCTGAGGCCTACTTGTTTGCACAGCTTGTTGACTTTAAGGACAACAGTCCTGGGAAGATACCAGGCAGTATTGAGTAAGAATATGTACAACTATACTCCACTGGCTAGAAGTTTGATATTCCCCCTTTCTGATAATTCTTGCTCTTATTATGTATTCTTCCCTGAACTTCTTGTTGCATGTGCTACTATTGATCATCTCCAGTTATGCTCGCATGTATAAAGATGTTCGAGCGGCAGTTGACTTGTGCCATCGTGATGGGACATTAAAGCGAATGGTTGCTATAGATCCTAAAAGGTAGCTGTTGATTTTGATTTAGTTGAGAAATTATGGGCTTGTAGTCTATCTCATAGTGTTTTTTTTCCTTGAATATATTCTTTTAGTCATGAATCTTAAATGACTTCATCCATGAGCTTTCTTTATATTTCAAGTGAATTTCCATAATCTAATCCTCATATTTTCTCATATTATATTTTTCATGAGCCCGACTTATTATTCTATATAATAAGCCCAGTTTCTGTAACATTGATTTTGAGATGCCAATATGGATTTTTTATGGCATTTCTGAGTTTATGCGTTTTCATTTTACAAGGTATATCAATGAGGATACCAGTATTGTCCCAATGCTCAAAATGCTTAGAGATTCGGGTCGCTCAACATTCTTGGTGACAAATAGGTACTTTTCAGTTCTATGCTTTGCAGACAATTTTAACCTTCACTTTTTTGTTTGTGGTGTGTGCGTTAACGACTATGTTGATCACCGAATTTCAATGTGTAATAAGCTCCTTCCATTATTGAATGATTTTTACAGTTTACCCAAGCTTTAATCACTTTCTCACTGTCATTTATCCTATCTCTTTACTCAATTGTACATGTTATGAATGCCTGTCTCATTCAAAGATCTCCTTATGTTTTAGCAGTTTATGGGACTACACGAATGTCGTGATGAATTTTCTCTGTAGTCCTTATACTGATGGTGCTGGTGCTTGCACTTTTGATTGGCTTCGGTACTTTGATGTTGTTATCACTGGCAGGTAATTCTACAGATATCCAAAATCCGTCTACTATAATTTAGCTTACTTTTTTCTTTCAGGCATGCAATTACTACTTCGAGGTTAGTTTACGGCATAGGAAGTAGAAGTTCCACTCGTAAAAGGCATCGCCTTGTTAAGTTCAAAGGCACAGTGTGTAGGCACCCACATGTGAATTCTTAGTCACTGGATTGAAGTTGAGAATTTTAAGAGGTGGATTTTTGACAGTTTGGAAGTGGTTAACACTAATATATGGTTCTTATTAGAAAGGGCGACAAAATAAAGGAAATGGAAAAGAGAACTAAGTATACATATAACTATCTATGCAGCGCAAAGCCTGGATTCTTCCATGATGAAAATCGTGCCAATCTTTTCGAGGTTGAACCCGAAACTGGCATGCTTCTTAATACTGATAATGGCACTCCAATGCCTCAGGTTTGTTTTAAAGGTTTTTTGATCTCTCTAATTGCTTTGAAGGGACACTTTTCTTTGCCATGATATTTTAGAATGTTTAGCCTGAGGGGTTCTTTTCATGTGCCTTTTTCAAGGTGGGAAATACTTCACCTAGGTTATCTTCTAAGGGTTCGGAGAAAAGATGTCGAGTCTTCCAGGTATTTCTTCAAAGCATCTCTTCCTTAATAGACTGGATAGCAATCATCTTTAAAACAAATGCAGATATTACATACTTGTGTGATACTTTCAGGGAGGCAATGTTGGTCATCTGCATAAGCTACTTTCCATTGAGTCAAGTTCACAGGTGGATTATTTCATCTGCCATGGTTTTAATTAGAAGTACTTGTTTCATTGAAATTGAACATGCTATTGAATTCGAAAGATCTTTTTCTTCATCTTTACCTGCCGGAGTGATTTAAAAAGGAAATTATTTGATTGAATTTGGGACCAGAAAATTCTATGCTCCCTGGCTTTGCAAATAGCTTAGCACATCCCCAGCTTTATCTATCAATATGGTTTATTCCAGTTTAATAATTAGTGATTAGATTTCTTTTTGGTTGAAATATATATCGACCTAATAGCAGGTTCCCATTTAATAGGTTCTTTATGTTGGAGATCACATCTACGGGGACATACTACGCAGCAAAAAGGTTCTTGGTACACCTCTCGCATCTTACTACTTATTTCTTCACTTTGCCATTTCCTTCAATGACAGTTTTTCTATTATTCTTTTTTTTTTTTATCACTATGCACTCTTATCATCAGTTAAACTGCAGAAAATACATTCATCTTGTCTCTGTAACAATTCTTCATACAATTTCATGCCCCATCGAGCAGGTTGGCGTACAATGCTTGTTGTACCTGAACTCGCAAGGGAAGTCGAACTCCTTTGGGAATTGAGGGACAGCCGAAAGGTGCCTAATATTTCTTTAATCCATCCACTCTCTATCCCTCTTACAGGAGATTCTGTATAGAGCCAAGCATGCACACTTTTTTGCCCTGCAAATTCAGCAACTAATGAATCAATTCACATCATATTTCCCCCTCATTAATTTGGGTGAGTTTTTTCTTTAGCAACTTAGATTGTTAAGGAACGAGCGTGATCAGATCGAAGACAAGATACACCATCTAAAGTGGTCTCTCAAGTAAGAGTCTATCTTGAGCTGTGATATCGTTAATAGAAGATTCCTAGACTTTAATGTTCATAGGTTGAACGGGCATGAGGAGACTGGCCAATGACTTCTATTGAACATTAAAACGCTCATTTGACTTGGTTGAAAAAATTAATACAAGATTCATTTTGCCTAGTTTTTTTTTCTTCCTTTGTACTCTTCTAGGGTTGTATAACTTCTTTTATTCAAATATTCTATTGCCTTCTTTCAGGTTTGAGAATGTTGAACGAGAAGAGAAGCGGAAACTATCCTCCATTAAGGAAGAATTGGAGGTTAGACCAAGCATCCCGCCAGTTTCAGTATTCTGCTACATTAAAATCTACTTTATCCTCCCATGATTCTTCAAATGATTACCTCTCTATGTAGGTTCAAAGGGATCAAGTGCGCCTCACTCATCAGCAGGCTCAGAGAGAATGTCATCTTAAGGTAGAACTCCCCTCATGATTTTTTCTCCTCTTTGGTTCCAGCTGGAATTTGGTTGGTTCGGTTATAGGAAGCTTGGAAATCTTTCCAGCATATCATCCTGATGTTTCTGACAAATGGGAAAAGTAAGGGTGGAAAAGGCATTGGCCTTCTCTTTACAAATATATGTAGACTCTGAAACATTTTGTAAATGGCAGACGGACAGGGTCTTTTCTTTTTGTCCTTCATTCTCAAAACATTAGAAAAGTCAAACACTGGGTTCTATTTACTGAATACAAGATAATTGCCTTGACCTTCTACGTTAAAGGGATGAATGTGCATACTCCTTGTCCGTAGACAACTCCTGTATCTGGGGATGACAACTCATGTTTCTCGTACAAAAATTGCAGTTTCACAAGGTCTGGGGTCAACTCATGAAGACAGGCTACCAGAACTCCCGATTTGCACATCAGGTAATATTTCTTCTCAGAATTCCTGATCGCCATATTTCGACATAATTCTTGCCACCTTTTTTTTTTGCCCCCGAAAATGATTTGGTTCTGTTGTGCAGGTTGAGAGATTTGCTTGCCTTTACACAAGCCAAGTTTCAAACCTAAGTCTGTACTCCCCTGACAAGTACTACCGACCAAGCGAAGACTATATGCCTCATGAATTCCACATTCTTCCTCTGTGAATCCTTCCCTTCACATCTTTTCGGTGGCACTCGTATTGTGTTAGGTCTACATCATGTTGCCAATAAACAGTTCCCTAGTTAAATAATTTTGTAATCTTGTGCTGATATTTACCATTTTTCGGTTTTCTCTGAGGATAGGAAAAAGGGGTTATATAGGGTTCTGTTCTTGTAATTGTTAGTATATCCCTGAACTACAAGGAGAAGGGCTACTATATAATTGTATATACATCGCGCTCATGTCTCATGAAATTCTGATATATCTGATCACCTGTTACTACTTGGATCTGCATCAGCTTCCACAAAATCAAGTGTCCCGGTTGAACAGTTACTGGAAAACAAAAATCGACGGTCAGTGGGAGCAGAATCTGAGGTTTGACCCAGAAACCGAAAAATGGAATGGCTGGTTGAGCTCTTACAGATGCATTCCTAAAGTTGAGGATCAGTGAAGATTCTCCAAGAGCTATAAGTGATTCTTCTGATTGCTAAACTGGAAGCTACTTTATTGTATTGCACACCCAGAATAGGGGTGAAAATTAAACTGACCATTCCCAATTCAAATTGGTATCAACGAGGACAACAAGAAGTGCAATGATATGAAGGATGCCTAAATTTGCAGGCTCTACTCCTTTGTCCTATCTCTTCTTTACAGAGTTCTTACCTTAACCTGTTCTTCACCGTCCCGATTCTCGCATTCTGTGGATCATTACCTCATAAAACCGAGCTTCTTTTTAGAACAAATTTTCCCACACCCGGATTTTTAATGCCCATCTGCTTTCTCCACATCCGCGATACCAACTGGCTCAGGAAATATCTCGCTTGATAACCTCTTGTGGGTGGACGAGTGGTCGTTCGCGCCGCTGCTGTGGGACCCCATTCCCCCGGACTGTCTCATCCCACCAGTCGAATGCCCCGACGACGAACTGTTCTGCCAGCTCCTGAAGAGGGTGGCGCTCCATGACTTCGTCGATGAAGTATTTGTTAGCCTCAAGAGTGACCCGAAATTGTTCTCTTGCCTCACGACCTTGAGGGGGTTCTCGAGCGCTCTGAGGACGTATTTCATCGGTGGACGCTTTGTAGGCTTTGGGTTAAGGCATGACCTGGCCACGATCGCCATGGCCCAGACTTCTTCCAGCAGGTCCTCGTCCACTATCAAAGACGGGTCCATGATCTTCGTCACGAGCTCCTTGTCGTATCCTCTGATGTATGGGAGGGTTTGCTCCAGCCACTCTCTCGATGCGGCATCACCAGATTGGCTGATTCCGATCTTGCCCGTCACAAGCTCGAGCAGGACCTTCCCGAAGCAGAACACGTCGTAGGAACAAGTAGCTGTCGATGGCCCTGCTTGGATGAAACAAAACACAAACTGAAATCAGAGGAATCCAGCTCGACTTTCAAGAGTTCCTTCCATTGCCCATTAGTAAAAACACGACAGGCAAAGAAGAAAGCTTATGAAGCAAGGTCAGGATTATGTACCAGAAGGTCCTTGTTCTGACGTCCTGCACATTACAGCGGGAAAACACATTATTAGTCCGGACAAGCAAGAATCTTTTCTACAACAGACCATCAATGGAACTGATAAATTCTCTCACTTTCGAACTCTAACAGATCAATACATGATCACTGATACTACCGAGCAGAAACTACGAGTGAAGGGAGAGTTACACGTTTAGTACAAATAATACGAACACTAACTATTCTCTTAACTATCCTCTCGTTGTGTGCCTTCTTTAATGTCCTAATCGTGGTGATCAAGATAACAGTGAATGCATAACAGGGGACTTACTGAGGTTTATGCAACAGTCTCGCGATGACATTATGGTGAGGATCACCCTCCTGGATGTGAACCTCGCTCAAGCTCCCGAGTCGAACTTCAAACTTGTCATCAAGAAGGATGCTGCTTGCTTGGATATCCCTACACATAGAATCTGCTTTATTAGCTTTCTGTTACACTACAAATCTTATTAGAAACAAAAATCACTATTTCTGGACAAATTATACTAAGGAAAATGGAGTTGCTTCAAGCTCGGGCAGGCTGAAGGTTGTGACTATCTGTTCATCGTTATCACCCCAAAACATCTAACAAAACCCAAAGATTGAAAAGAGTGGGATACCTGTGCACGATAGGAGGTGAGCACTCATGATGCAAGTAAGAGAGTCCTTCAGCAGCTCCAATAGCAATCTTCAAGCGGGTTATCCAATCAAGCGACCGAGAGCTCCCATCCTCATACTCGACAGCTCTGTAGAAGGAACTTGCTAAGTCCCTGTTGGGCATATACTTGTACACCAAGAACTTCTCCCTCTCCATTTCCAAGCAGTGCCCCAACAGTGGAACCAATCTTACGTTCGAGGTTCTCGCAAAAAACTCCAGTTCCACTGCATATGGTTCCTTCGCATTTGAGTACCCCTCGCTTGTTATCCTTTTGATGACGACAGGAGCCTGACCATCCAAGAGTCCGAGGTATAGGCTCCCTGAGTGGCCATTTTTTATGAGGTTTGACTTGTTAAAATCGTAAGTCGCTTGAACGATTTGGTCGAACGAGAAAGAATCCCCAACTGCTGACAAGATGAATGGCTCCTTAGGAATTGCTTCGCTCTCTCCTTCAGAAACAGCGACAAAATCGGCGCTTCTCTCTCTCTGCCCAGAATCCCCTGCTCTGAACCTTCTACGAAGAAATACAAGAATCAGTAGCAGCAATAGAATAAGCACCAGCCCACCACCTATCCCGATCGAAATGTAAAGCCAGAGTCTCTTCATTGAGACTGATTCCTTGAGTACCGGGGTTCGATTTGGCTCTGGCAATCCAAAGTCATCGAATGACAAGTTTCGTTGGGAATAGAATTCTTGACAATCCAATAAGCTCCTCTGTTTTGGAATAATCTGAAGGCAGTTCTTTTCGAGACTGACTTTATTGCTTCCTGCATTATCGGTCACCACCTCGCCCTGGAAGTAATTGCCTGACAAGTCAAGTGAACTAAAGAGACCTAGAGAGGATAAGTTCAGGGTCCCATAGAACATGTTGTTCGAGAAGTTGAAGACTGCATTGCCGGTGATCCTGGCATTCCCCCTTGAGCTAATTCTCGGCAACTTACCCGTGAAATTATTTCCTGATACATCAAGATAATTCAACTGAGAAAGAGCTGGAAGTAGATTTTCTGGAAACTGACCCTGGAGGATATTATTGCCTATCCTCATATCTTTTAAACTCATCAAACCACTTAATTCCACAGGCAATGACCCTGAAATCGAATTCTTGCTGAGATCAAGAATAGTTAACTGAGACAGATTACTCAACTGAGCCGGGACCGAAGCTGTAAGGCTATTATCTGAAAGATTCAACACTCGAAGCCCAGAAAGTGAACCTAAACTCGAAGGTATTGGGCCTGTTATGTAGTTCGAGGAAAGATCAAGTATTGTGAGATTCCCCAGCATTGACAACTCGTCAGGTATTGTCCCCGTCAAGAAATTTCCTGAAAGGCTAAGAACTAACAATTTGCTCAGCCGCCCTAAATTAGAATCAATATTCCCAGTGAGATTATTATCTGATAGATACAGAAATCTAAGCCTACTCAAGCTTCCGAGTGAGCCCGGGACAGCTCCGGTCACCGAGCAGGAACGGAGGTCCAGGGTTTGAAGAGAACGAACAGTAGACCCGAGCCAGTCGGGTATGGGCCCAGGGAGAAGGAACCCGGAGGCATTGAATGAAGACAAATAGGTCAAATTAGCGAGAGCACCGACCGCAAACCGCGGGCTGCTCCGACCAAGGCGGGTCCGCTTGAAGCCAGAGATGTTTATTCCGGTGACTCGCCCGTCCCTGCACGTTATGCCGACCCAGTTCGTGCAGGGGTTACCCTTTAACGGCCAGTCACGGGACTGGAGCCCCAGCGAGGACCGGAGACGGAGCAATGCCGAACGTTCAGTGCTCGAGAGAAGTTGCTCTTGCTGCGCTGCAGCACACTGGATCAAGAAACAGAGCAAGAACAAAATTGCTGAACTGCCCCCAGCAAGAAAACTTGCTCTGCTTCTTCCTTCCATAGCTTCCCCGCTCATATCATCGCCTGCCTGGGCATTTCGTCTCAAACTCTAGGATCCAATAAGGAAAAACGAGAGGATTCCAATGTTTCACTCTCAATTATTTTCTCTGCAACTCAAAGCAATGTGGGGAAAACAAAAGTTTCCTCTTCTAGTCAAGAATTCGGCCCCCCACAAAAAAAAAAATCAGTCTTTAATGTCTTGCAGTGCCTCGATAGAAATTAATCTCAACCACCCCAAGACACCACTGCTTGAACTGCCAATCTCCAACCTAAAAGCACCAATCAATCAAGGCCCAGCTCTGATTATACTGCAGCCAGCAGTTCTGTTCCTCTCCACTAGTTCACCCGGAAAGAATTGAATGAAACGAAACCCAAAACGACAGCTTCAGATAAGGTTATGACACAGACAGTTAAAAACCAGGACAGGTAATGCGTGGGTGTTTAAGAAATCATAAGCGTAGGCAGAAGGAGAATCGAGAGAGCTGTGATTTGACTAGTTTCCTAAACACGGAGGAGGATAGGCTTCTGGTAAACAAGGAGAGAGTGGACTAGCCGAGGAGGAGGTGATGGTAGCAGCGGTGATGATAAGGAGAGAAGAGAGACCAGAGAAGTGGAAGAGGAGGAAGAGTATCAATGGCGTCTTAACCACGGGGGATTGAAGATAAATATAGAAGGGAGGAAGAGAGAGACAGGATAGTCTCTGTCGCTTTCCCTGTCACTGGAGCTCCTAAATACCGAAGAAAACACAGCCACTTTTCCGCTCAACAGGGAAATCAAGGGACATGATTGGGAGAAAAAAAAAAAAAAACAGACGATCCTATTTTTTACACATAAAAATGCGCACACTTTTATATATTCATATATTCTTATACATATGCAATTTTTAAAATAATAAATCAAATTTTATATATTACTTGTGTTATAACGTCGAATTATTTTCTATCACTTATCGTTATTTTAAGTTGATGTGTGTCGGTGCTATGTTGACGATATGTCAGTTTAAAATAACAGTAAGAGACGGAAATAATTTGGTGTTGTAATACGAGTAACATATAAAATCATGATTTATCTCTTTAAAATATTTAAAACTTTCTTGGAACTTGGAAGAATCGATATCGATGTTTTTATCTCCATTTTTTATGATCCCGATACCATACCTAAATAAAAGATTTACCCTACCACCTAAACCAATTTACTCATGTGCGCAAACCCGAGATCACAAATTTGTTGTTACTGTATTATGAACACTGGCTCCCTCCTAAATTTTCCTATTCAGTGTGCGATTTGGAATATTCTTTTTTCAATTTAAATAATTAATTATGAGCTAATTTTAATTATTGAATGACATAGAATTCCAACGTCTTATAAGGATTTGATGCTCGTTTGATGAAAATCAAATACCATTTGTTCTGTTTAAAAGTGAACGTCGAAAAGTATTATAAAAAAAATATTTGTTTTTCTTCCTCTTTTTCCATTGATGGAATGACCCTTTTTGATATCCCGATATAGGCCGGAACTTCGAGAATGGTACGCGATGGCTTGCAAAATCCTCGAAAATAACTTAATCGAGTCACGAGGAAAAAAATGTCTAATTAAAATAAAGGCCGTGAGAATACTGTGATATGATGGGTCACTATTTTCTTTATTCAATCATTAACAAAGTAATGCTGACGACTTGTGTTTACTGTTGAGGCATGATTTGAATTGCTGATTGGTACGACAACGCGGAAAAGAAATTTAACAACATTTTAAAATACGTATGGAACGATATAAATAGCTAAATGTCGTATCCGCTGATTGGACTTGTCTGGTCCAATTTTCTTTTCAAACATAAGCCCGGGAAATACAAGCCGAAATAGAGCCTAGGAAAGGTACGCGCTCCGTCGATAAAATTTGAATCTAGAACTTATTGATCACAGGCTGGGACAGATCTTCTGTGTAATGGTGTCGTCACGCAACAATGCTTACGTGATAACACAGGCCAATTAAAATTAATTTGTTTGTGTCGTTCCATAGGTATTGTAATGCTGCGAGGCCTTTGCATACAAGACTTTCTGTAACAGTAAATCGATCCCTCTTTCCCCATTTCGGTGTAGTTTCCATGTTTTTCACGTGTGGGTATTTCCCGTTACCGGAGCCTGGAACACACGAGAACGTATATCATTCGTGTATCAAGGATGTCAATTGGTCTTAATTAATCTTTTTGAAGTCAGTCTTATCAGTTTTATCAAGAGTTCAAGGCTCACGCAATCATAATTTTCGTGTATTTAAAATATCTAAATTTAAAATTTTATTTAATGAAAAAGACTATCGAATCAGCGGCGTTGCTGCATGCACGTGCCGTGATTGAGCCGCCAAACAATTCTCAGCGGAGGCTCTCGAAATGGTCGTTGTTGACTCTGTCTTTCGAACTCCAGTACTAGATAATACATATATACTTACACCAAATATATTTGAGAAAATTATTTAAAAGAGAAAAAAAGTGAAATTACAATGATGACACCTTTTAATCAAGAGAACGAGAGTAGTATAAGTGGCGATCCGGTCGTCCTAGTAAGTAATATTTGAATTTTAGTATTCAAGTAAGAATTATGTAAGATAAACTAAATAATCAGTACTAACATTAACCCCATCAAAGGAGCACTAGCAAAAGTTTAGTACGGTTCAAGAAACCGATAATCGTTAAGGTTTAGAGGGAGACTCGAATTCGTTACATTGACCGTACCAAACCGTTTGTGAGTAAGTTTTGAACCACAAAAACACTGTCCTTGGTGGTGACAATAATGATGTGCTGAATCTACAAAATATGGATTTATTAATACTGTATTTCAACAATAATTGTAGATTCCGTTGAAAAATAACATATGAACGAGAAATTATTCTCATGAAATTAGAGGAATTAATATATGCTAAAAATATTTATATGAAACATGTGCTAATTTATATTAAAATGATAAATATGAATCAAGATACAGTCCTAAGTAAGCGCGTATAAGCTCATGCGTTGAGGACCGGAAAAAGTTAATCCGACATGGTTAATCCCATATGCAAGAGGTAAATTTGAATGGGTAAACTTCTTATAGCCATATTGTACGGTGCACAACTGTCTCGTGCGCATGCGTGGGGTGCAGTCGAATGCAGATCTAGCTGAGAACTCGTATGCACGCAGGTGCAGGACGCGCCGAAAATGGGACTGATGTGTCTAGTTTGCATCACACAAGGACAGTTGTTCGAGTATTATGCACGTTGGGACTGGGACTGAGACTGAATCAAATGCTTCATGTGCTAGAACCGTAAACAAGACTGAATTTACCGGATTTTTCAACTTTGATCTACCCAAATTTCATTAGGTTGTAACCAATTCCCAACTAATCATTTACATTGTACTAGGTTTCAACTCTACCAACACCCTTGCATTATGCCCTTATTAATCCCAAAAAGCGAGGGAAAAAAATTGGGTGGTAATAACGAAACTTTCGTGGTACTGAACTATCCAATAACTTAATTCAATAACACATAATTAATGATACAAATTAAATAAAAGAATTTAATAACTTATAATAGTTTCCTCCGCCTATTAAAAATAGGAAGAAAGTAAATAAAAAATAAGAAAAAGGAGGCTCAATTACTTAAGAGTAGCGGGCCACCGGTGTCCTCCAACAATGATAAGAAACAGACGAAGATGGCACGATCCAATTGTTGCCGACTGAAAGAAAAGTCCCACAGGAACAGAGCTGGATTGGATTGATTAGGACTTACGTGGCAGCAAGGAACGCGCATTTCCGCGTGGACCTTACCGGTCCATGTCCACACCTAATCACTCTCTTCCTCTCCATCCAATCCAAGCGGAATTATTGTTTCGTCGGATGTTGCATAATTCACGCGCTTCACGGCACGGTAGAATTGGTCAACGATTGGAGAGTCGCTTGCATGTTATACACATATTACGTGATAGTACTTATGTAATATTATAAATTAATAAAATTTAATTATTTTATTTGTTATAAATTACAAAATGAAAAATGAAAATAATTGAATTTATTAGTTTATAATACTGTATAACCACCTTCATGTTATATACCAATAAATACGATGCTTTCTCCACGGATCTGGAGAAAATCTTTGACCTAATAGGTATAATACCATAAAATTTTTTGGTATTTGGTAATTCAAGGTATGATACCATAAACTTTTTTTTGAAACTAAAATAAAATTTCAAAACTAAAATGTATCACTCCCATTCTCTCTCTCTCTTTTCTAATTTTTGAAATTTTAATTTTAATTTTTCAATTAAAATGTAAAATATAAAATAATACAAATAAAATAACGTAATAATATAAATTAAAAACATAAAATTATTTTATTTCGAATTTTTTAGTTCTGTTACTAACGTATTTTATGTGTTTTAGGATGCTCTTAGGTGTTGGTAGAGTCTAGAGGTCGATTCTTGACAATTCCGGATTGTTTCGGATTGATTTGGAATCATTTATTGACTTTCAAAAATCTATCCAACCCCTATTCCGAATTTTTCAGTTCTCCTTCGAATGTGTTTTTGTGTGTTTTAGGATGATCTTCGGTGTTGATAGAGTTTAGAGGTCGGTTCTTGAAAATTTCGGATCGATTCGGATCATTTATCGACCTTTTAAAATTTATCCAGCTATTATTCCAAGTTTTTCAGATCTGTTTTTGATGTGTTTTATGTGTTTTAGGATGGTATTAGGTGTTGGTAGAGTCTAAGGGTCGATTCTTGAAAATTCTGGAGTTTCGGCTCGATTTAGGTAATTTTTTGACCTTTTAAAAGCTGTCAAGCCCATATTCCAAATTTTTCAGTTTTGTTTCCAATGTGTTTTGTATTTTTAGAATGGTCTTAGGTGTTGGTAAAGTTTAAGAGTCAGTCCTTGAAATTTCAAATAGTTTCAAATCGATTTAACATATTTTATAGGTTTTTTAAAACCTATCCAATCCTAAATTTTTCAGGTCAGTTCCTTTTTTTTATGTTTTAAAGTGGATTGCTTTATTTTTATTTTAAAGTTAATTTTTTATTTTAAAAATCTTATTTTTATTTTATAATTAAAATTTATTTTATAATTAAAATTTATTTTATAATATAATGTCAGCCAAATTTTTACATGGTACTGACTGAGCGTCCACATCACATTAGCACATTAGCCCAATTAACGGTGTCAGTGAAAATTTAAAAGCTTGTACTGAAATATTACATTTTGAAAATATTTTATAGTACAAAGTTACAAAAAAAATTGTCCTGAGACGTTACATTGGCAAAACATTTTGTGCCAATAGTGCAATTTTTCCCATAAATTGATAAGCGCTTAACACATAGATATAATATTTGTAATGTGTTAAAATTCGAATGTGTTTGCTGTGTTAAACACTAATTAATTTTGAGATATACCACATGGTATACTCATTAGGTTCGGATTCTTTCCACCAATGGACTGAGCGAGGTAGTTGCCTTCCAGAATTTTTGTTATATATCACTTGATATTTAAAAATCCAATGGCCTCTAATTAATCCAAAGTTCAGTATGGTTAGCTGGTCCACTAGGTGGGTAAAACTCTCCCGACGTCAATTTGTAATATTTACAATATTCAAATAAGAGATCTCACGTAATGGGAGGAATGTTGCACCATCCCAACTAATTCTATCTCTCTACGCTCACTCCCTTCGTTCAAGAAATGCAGCATAAACCCTCGTATCCGGTCTCCCGCATAGATCGATTCAGAAAATCTATCTAAAAGAGATAAAATACAAAATGGACACCGACGGACAAATAGGATAACTTGACAAAAATAAAGATAACAACAGTAAAATTTATATAAAATTTTAACAAATTTTTTATTTTATAAGGGCGATTACGACGTGCTCGCAAATCGAACCACCCTGATCTCCCGTGGGTTCTGGTCCTGGACCTGCCCCTCATAATCAGAACCCCATAACCATCCTAAATATAACTAGAAAACCTGTTCAATGCTCCGATACTAGTTCTCAATCCCGGATCGATACCTGAAGCGTAATGGAGACCGTGTCATGTGTATGCAGTACATCCAAAAAAAAGGACCGAAACAGATGAGATGTCGGTATCTGAGGAGGACGGTCGGTAACCAATCGGAAAGTGCCCTGAATTTGGATCGAAGCACGGGATCCTAGGATTGTAATCAAATTGACACCCCCACGGCTAAATTATTGGGCATTCTCTGACTCGGTCTTCTCCAATGGTAAGCATGCCAATTTCCCAGTCATCAACACACACACTTGAAGTTCGTCCTTATGTGTTTGTATGAAATACGCTAATTGGACTTATCAGTGCCAATATCGGAATCATGCATGCCCTCTTGCACTGGTCAAAGTGGGACAACTGGTCGGTGGCTGTACGTGGAGTCGATGTCAGAGCTCTCTAGTGGGAAATTATGTGATTTGATCTGCGATTTTTGTGAAGTCGGTCAAGTTCGTGTCCAGCGGACAACTTGGTATCCTAAGTTCAATCAATTAAACACTGAATCGGGTACATCTTATAGCATGCAGGTACGAGAAATTCTTATGTATTCTTATCTCTCCTTATAACGTGAGAAAATATCAATCAAATTATAATTTACGAAAAAATTGATGTTAATCACCCGTCACCCAAATAGTTGATTTAATTATTACTAATCAGAGTAATTTAATTAATTCTTTTTTCCTAACATCATCACAAGCTGAAACTATCTAACTTTTTTTTTTTACGCACGTGCTCTATCGTAAGTTCTTTATTGATACAGCTGAAGGCGTTCGACTGCAGCTCTTTTTAGCCACCGTGTTGCACTAAAATTGGGAACCCTTTACTGTTCTTTACAACAAACAGTTTCCGATACTTCACTCCATCGTTAAATGAGAGAGTGAATGTTTACTAATTAATACCGCTCTCCAATCCACCGAAGAAAGGCGATACCAAATCCGGGCGGAGGGGGCTTTTCCAAACAATTAGAGAGATTACTTTTGAATCGTCTTTGATATGAATCGTCGGTAAGTGACATGACTGATTAAATGTGGACCTTCATGTCCTCCCCTCCTTTTTTATCCAAATGGGAGATTGACTCGGTGAAAGGGTTGACCCGGTCAATGCCTAAAATAACAACAAGAACATCGCTCTCTCTCTCTCTCTCTCGGTTTTCGTACACTCGTGAAGAACTGCACTTTTTTGGAACATAGTAACCCGATAAGAGAGACTGCTCCATGTAATTGGCACCAATTCTCGAGCTGAAATTAGCGATCAATCGGATTCTGGAAATGATCCTTTAATGCGAAGTTGGGCTTTTTCGTAAATGTACTAACCTAAGGGAAACCCTAATGGACTCTCATCTTAAGATTTTCTTTTTATGAATAATAATGTTGTAATAGTAATGGCGATGGAGTCATTCCCATAAGGTAATACACGGCCTTTCGTGTTCAATGACAAATATAAATATCAGACAAACTGAATAACTGGTACTAACAAATGTAGTACAACCAAAGAAGTCAATGTTCGCCACAACTTAAATTTAAGAGTGATCTTTTAATAATATTACCTGAAGGGAGATTTGAATCCGAGGCTTCGACCGTACCAAATCACATTGGAGCAAACTTTAAACCACTAGACTACCGCCGATGACGGTGAGCATAAGGTGATATTACTGCACTAAATTGCTTTACATAATTATATGTTCTTTCAACATACCAAGAAATATTTAAAATTACATGTTTTTTCAGAATTAGATTTTTCACGTCACTGACGTTGAGGATACGTAAGGAGCCCAGCAATCAATTAACTCGTCAAGAGCCCATTGGATCAATTTTGTATGTTGGTAGAAGGATCCTCTGCTTTCAGCCCAAAATGATTTTTTTGGGCCAATTGGGTCCATACCATGGTTCTTTAAAACCGGACTAGACATCGAACCAGCCGTGGTGTAAGCCGGTTCGAATAAATCCAACCGAGTTAGAGCCAATTAGAGAACAAGACCGGGTGGGCGTCATGGAATTTTTAAAATTTACTTTTTCGGAATAAAATCTTCCGCTTTACCTCTTCCCACTTTCTCGCGAGCGGCCGCAGAGATGGAAGCGGGCTCTTCTCCGTTCAAGGTCGGCTGCTACTATACCATCTCTGTACTCTTTAATTACTATTCTATCAAGTTTTCAGGAATATTTTGACGTACTTTGAGCTCGATTTCAGTCACATCGTTAGCTTTCTTGTAGCTTTAAGTGAACAGTCGTACACATTGCTGAGACGTAGCAGTTCGGGTCACCCAAGTTCTGTGCTTGCACCCGTTATAGATCGTAATGGATCGGAAATGTAGGAGAAGATTGTGGTGAAATTGAATAGCAACTGTTGAGTCTTCAGATTAATGTCAAGAAAGAAGAATGTGGTGGAATTGTTTTATTGGAATCTGTTCTGTTGAAGATGTGGTTTCGGGTTTATGCAGATAATCCTCGGGTCTGCTTCGGGAGCCCGGCGGAAGATTCTAGCTGAGATGGGATATGATTTCACACTCATGGTATTGATTTTTTTCACTCTTATGATAGGTCTGTGGAATTGACTCTCTCTGCCGGGAAACTTATAACCGTTTAGTTTGTGTAGACTGCAGATATTGATGAGAAAAGTATCCGCAAGGATAAGCCTGAAGAGTTGGTGATGGCTCTTGCTGAGGCTAAGGTGCCGTGTTTGTTTAGTTATATCAGTCTCTTTGAGTGACGGATGAATATGGTTTGATGCAACATTATGATTCCTTTTCAGTGGATATTTATAGCGCTCCAGTAGAACTTTTTACTGTGTTTTGGTGTCGTTTGAGGTTACTTTCGGGTATCCTCAGGAGATATCTTTTCTGTTGATTGGGTTGGTTCTGTTTCAGGCTGATGCTATCGGTTCAAAACTACAAACTCTAAATAGTCCAGAGGGTCCTGAACAGACCATTCTAGTTGCTGCAGACACAGTATGTCTTCTGTATGGATTTCCTTAGAGATTCCTACCCATTCAAAATTCAAATTCAAAGGGGGGGAAAAAAAAAACAAATACACCCTGGGCCATCTATGATTTGAGGGTATATTTTTCGCTTAAGTGGCCACTATTCCACGTGTAGGTCTAACAGGAAAAGCTTAAGTGCTCAATCCTCTCAGTGATCTTCCTTTTTCACTGGGGTTATCCTTTAAAGAGGAGGTCACTTGTGAAACTTCAAATTGGTCACTGAGTAGGAATTGTACATCTAGCCACTAAAGATGTTTTTTCCCTTTTTGCCAGTTTCATATTTATTTATACCAGCTAAATATTGACTTGCGTGCCTGCACATCGATACATTGATCTGACTGCTTGGCCTGGCATTTGTCACTTTGTTGATTTTTAGCTTTAGAAATTAGTTTAATCTTTTATAACTGTAATGTGCTGTTTGCTCATCTTAATTGAGTTTATTAGTTTTTGTTAATTTTTTGTGACCTAGTCCTTAATTGAAAACTTGGGACGGTTCAAGCATGATATCAGTTGGGCACTTACCATCTTATCGGGAACCTTGTCAGGCAGAAGCCATTTCCCAGAAGCTCCCTACGAGTGACTATGCGAAGGATGCTGTTGAAACCACAGTATTAATAACTGCTGACCAAGTAAAAATCAATTTCCACGTTATCTTTTTACTATCACAGCTACTTTTGTGGCCATTCTGAAACTTGGAAGTCTTAACAACCATCTTTCCTATTGCAATCAAATTTTCACAGCAATCTCGTTGTTTCTCATGAATTTATGTATGCCATCTTCACGGGGTTTCTTCCATATGATCTACTGACGGTTTAGTCCAACTTTCATCTTTTGTAATTGGTAGAAAAATCAACCTGTCGAGTATGCAGCTTCTCATTTGTCTACCTCTTTCATGCCTTCTATTTTACATTATTTCACACGGAAAACTCTTCAGTCGTCACTTTCACTTGAACATGTAAACTTGAATTATGCTTCATTGTATTGTATTTTGCACGAATGCTTTTGCTGCATGTACTCTTGTTTTTTTTTTGCTCTCAACTGCATGTACTCGTTTGCTTTTATCTATTTTGTTTCTTCATAAGCTGCCACAGATTTTTTTCAGTTATTGGTGAAGTGAGACCTTGGGCATTGTACCCTCAAACATAGATGGCCCTTTGGTGATAAAATGTCCTGTTAATTCTTTATTCTTATGGTCATGAAGTTCTTTTGCTATTTCTTACTGTATCCAAATGATTTGGAGGTGGTGGTCTATGAAGGTGCTATCAGGGAAAAGCCATCTAGCAAGGAAGAAGCTCGAGAATTTTTAAAAGGTATTCTCCAAGAGAGAAACATTTGCACACATATAAAGGCACCATCTAAGTTTCTTACTATTTGGCTTTTAGATTGATGGAGGTGTGGTTGGGAATGCCTTGTAGGATACTCTGGTGGACAAGCTGCTACTGTGAGTTCTGTTCTTGTTACAAATCTTAAAACTGGGAGCAGAAAAGGAGGATGGGACCGAGTTGAGGTATGATATCTTTTGTTTAGATGACGATATATTGAGATACAACAGCAACAGTTATATTGCCTTTAGTACTGATAAATAGAGTAGAATAAATGCACGTGACCTTTTTCTTTAACATAATTGTTTTATTTTGTGACACTTACGTAAGCTCAAGCCTGAGTTGATTTCCTTGGGTGAATCCCAAAAGAGGATGTTAAGCTCAGTATCGTGTAGAAGCTTCAAATCAGTCTGGCTCTAATCAAGCTTAAGCTGAAGCTTGAGATTTACTAATTTAAAATAGGGCTACATATGAAATTTGCTTTTAAACATTATTAGAATATGTAAAACAGAAGTAGCTCAATCAGAAGACTGATGTACTTACAATAATTCTTTTGTGATGTTTTGCAGATAATTTTTCATGAAATACCAGATGAAACGATTGAAAAGCTGGTATTGATACTCTATTTCAGGTTTTATTATAAGAAACAATTGAGCTATGCCCTTTTTGGTCTCAACCCTGGAATGAGCTGATGATTCTGTAACCTTGTGATCTGTAGATCGAGGAAGGGAATGTGCTATATGTTGCTGGGGCACTTATCATTGAGCATCCACTGATATTGCCGTTTGTAAAAGAAGTGGTTAATTTCTCAACTCTTATGTCACAATTTTGTCCGCTTACATCCAATATATAAGATTGGATAGATTTTTTGCACCGACTCGGTGTGATTTAAAAAAAAATTGATCTAACATTAAAAAAAAAAAAGATTGATAGATAAAAGCAGAGATATGTCAGCTAGTACTAGTTTTGTTTATAATTGACCAATCCTTCTTATCTACTTAAATGAGTCTCATCAGCACGGTAGGTTTATTATTGGACGATCCTTCTTATCACATTCATGAGTTTCAACAGCAATGGTGGATCTCTTGGCACCAGTAGACCTCACACTGTATTTGTTGATTCAATCTCAGGTTTATAGATCGACCAAATAGTTAAGAAAAGCACCCCGAATGTCATTATTCAGTTATCTCATTAGTGAATATTTGAAATTTCACAAATTTATCAGCGCAGTGTCATCTCCCGTCTTTTTCTCTCAGTGTTGGCCATTCTGGGTTTGTGATCTTATGCAGGTAGGAACCACAGATAGCGTGATGGGACTCCCGAAAGCTCTAACCCAGAAGCTCATTGAAGAGGTTCTCTGAGTGAGTAGCTGTTTGATCTCCCAGCAGGGCACCTACCCAAGAAGTTGCTGGGATCTCTTGACCATTGCTGCTGTTTGTCTCGTATTCACTTGTTTCAGGCTCAGTACTCTCTAGCACACTTAATTATTAAAAAACTGTGGGAGATTATTCAGTCAGTACATTGATTCCCCTGTTCGAAAGGGTCTTGTGGAAACATTATGTCTGGCCTGATGAAAAGGAATGACGTGCAACTTAAGACGGGATGGTTGCAAACTCTGATGGACGAGGTTCAACCTTACTAAGTGGGTTACTACTAGAATAGAACAAAGAATTCCCAGAAGATGAAGGGTGTCAGTCCATCAATTGATATCTGTAGTTCCTGTTCGATCTCATCCTTGTAATCTATGGTCCGAGCATAAGAACATAGACATTGATGGTTATCGAATATGAGTAAAGCCAATTTACGTAAGGGCCAGAAAATGGGTTATCTTTGCTTAATTTCTATCAATGCGGGTTTTGCTTAATTTCTATGGACATGGGTTATTTAAAATAAGCTCAATACTTCCCTCTTTGAGTAAAATTTTGAATTCAAATTTTTTAAATAAAGTAAATCATTGAGTGAGTCGATCTAACTTGAACATTGATTAGTTGGCCTTTGCCTAAAAAAGAGCAAAAAAGAAAATGTGCAAATTGCTAATAGATAGTATTGGGCTATAAATAGAAAGCATGCTCACGTTGTTTCTTCACATTATTTTTCTAAAGGGACATAAGAGTAGAACGCCATAATTTAGCACCAAAATTACAAATTCAAACAAATAAGCAATCGGCGCCAGAAAAAGAAAGGGGGAATACAGCTAGGGAAATTCATAGTTCATACGATCTGACTTTGGAGCATAATCAAGCAAGCAGAAGAAAATGCCTGCGTCTCCCTTTTCCCCGTAATGCCTAGAACATTTATACATTTTCTGTGCCCGTCACATGCATCGGATCGATATCATCGGGGAGACAGTAACCCGGCTCAACTAGGAAATGAGAAAGAAGCCGCAGATAGATGGAAAAGCCTCATCTGAAGGACCTCTGAATTTCTTCCAGCGTTCTTCCCTTTGTCTCAGGCACCCATATAGAAACAAAAGCTATGGCGAAAGCGCTCACTATCATGTAGATCGTGAATGTACCTGTTATGAGTGAAGTCACAGGCGTCAGATTGGATCGAAACTGATCTTAAGAACAAACAGAGACAGAAAGTCGGTCAAGGTGATCTGGGAGTCTTGTGCTGAAGGGCTCGACATGTAGCATCACTCGCTTACAGCAGGTTAGTCATAAATGTTGATATTTATTAGACTCGGGGGGAGAGCAAAACGGATACCTCCGCTGCTCCAGGTTAGGAGCAAGTTTGCAGTCACGGTGATGACAAACGAGAAAAGCCAGTTGGAAAGTGTTGCGATACTTCCAGCAAGGCCCTTGATGTTAATGGGAAGGATCTGCAATCAGAAAACACGTCGGCCATAAGTATAGCTTAAATAGAGAGATGGATCGAGTGCATAAGATGACAATATCTGTGTACCTCAGACATTATAACCCACGGAATGGGTCCCATTCCAAGAGAGAATGCAACAACCATCGCCTGAAAAGGGTGGAGAGGATGAAAAATTATAATGGTTTTCCATTTAACAGCATGAACATGAAGAGATTATTTACATACCACAACGCCAACCACAGAAAGAATGCTCAGAACAGTGTAGAGAGTAGCAGTGTCAGAGATTGCATCCTGTATTATGGTTTAACAGAAGAAAGTTCGATGAATAAGTTATCAACAGAAATGGGAGCACTATTCTTGGAAAGGGAAGCAGTAATAATTATCAGGTTGCATATCAAACAATCTGTTTTTAAGTAAAAACATGAAAAGCTTGTCTGTCATGCAAGAGAAAAGGGATTTGGTAGGCACGCTATTCATGCTAGAAAACTACAAACGGGGATCTTTCCCAGAGCCAAGCAGGATTCTACATTTGAATTGCAGCGGAATACGCTATGCTACCTTTATAAAGAATGATACTGCAACTATGAGAAGGCTGATCGTCATCCCAGCAGTCGAAACCTGAAACGGGAAGAGTGCCTCACATCTGCTGCGGAAAAGGATAAACTCACAACTGCTAACGTTTAATCACTCATCAGTGAACTCACAATGAGAAGAACTCTTCGGCCCGTTTTGTCCACCAACCAAGTAGCAACAGCAGTGGCAGCGACCTAAAGATGGGAGAGGGACAAAATATCACCACTGCATTTTTGCTTTTCCTTTTGAAGAGAATTTCATGAAAGTTTTCTAGGACTATTTGTACTATACCTGAACAGCACCAAGACCAAAGGTTGCTGCATTGCTAGATTTAACCCCTAAAATATAAAGAGTACATAAAAATGAGCAAGTGTACATAACTACTGGATATATTTTCCTTAACCATACTATGTTGAAAAATGAATAGTAGGATTCTGCATTGAATTTTTGAGTGCACTCTTCTAAATTTTGGAAAAAGGGGAATAGAGTGAGTTTCTGAAAACACCGTTTACAGGATTACACCTACCCTGTTTCTTCATAGAACAAAAACTGTTTACTTTTAGTTCCAATTATTTTGTGCCCACAAATATAAATTGGATGACAGAAGATCTTTGCTCACCGGCACTTTCAAAAATGGCACTGGAATAAAACAGAACACCATTAATTCCACAAAGTTGTTGCAGAATCAGCAATCCAATTCCAACCTGCATACAGATATATAATCTCCATGATAATGGAAAGGTGTTGGGGCTTAGCATTGCCAAGATTCCAACCAAAATGGGATTATCGAAAATAAATTTTCAGGAAACAATCGTTACCATAAGAGGGAACCAATATCTTCTTTGTTTGAGTTGTGCAAATCTGATGGTAGTTTTTCTGCTACTGGAGGCTACAGATCTCTGCATAGCATCGAGGAAATCATAGACAATTATAATTATCAAGCTCAAACAAGCTAAGCTAAAGATCAAACTACTGCATACGAATGCCGTATAATTTCAATTGAAACCTTGATCTCATTCACTTCAAGGGAAATATCAGTATCGAATCCTCGGAGAACTTGCAGAGATGCCTCAAACTCTTCTGTCATGCCCATCTTTGCCTAATTCATGAAAGAAATCTGATATCAAGAAAACTGAAACAGAGACCAAGCAAAACAAGAAGAATGACTGCTAAGACAAAACCTTACCAACCAACGTGGAGATTCTGGAATGAAAAATA
The DNA here is from genome assembly GCA_037672795.1 of Lagerstroemia speciosa. Classification (NCBI taxonomy): domain Eukaryota; kingdom Viridiplantae; phylum Streptophyta; class Magnoliopsida; order Myrtales; family Lythraceae; genus Lagerstroemia; species Lagerstroemia speciosa. The sequence continues at coordinate 14,942,095 of CM075292.1, read as the reverse complement.
GACCGGGGATCAGTACTGTACATGGCAATATACCTGCAAGAAGAGGGTCAAATCAAAGATCATCTTTACTCGTATCTGTTTCTACAACCTTATTTCATTGCGTTAGCTTCTTACTGGAGACAAAAGGAGAAAAAACAACATTTGATGGATGTGCCAAAGACCAGAGCAATTATGAGTAATAAAGAACGCGAAAGCTTAATTATACTAAGCCTTCAATTCTAACCATGACAGGACTATTTTTCATGATAATTGATCTTTCTCATCAGTTAACAGAAACATGACCTGATAAGCTCCTACTCGGAAATTAACGTGTGCGTCATCTTTATTCTCTATATTTCCTATAACTATAACATATATGGCTATGGAGGACATGATTTTGGACAACTGTTTGTAGCAACTAGCAAGGAATTGAAAGAGTATAATTCCCAACATATGAGTAGATAGGGGGGAGAGAGAGGAAGAGAGAATATTACCTAAAACAGCTAGTATTCTCCATTCAATGAAAATCCCCAGGAGATAAGCTAACATTATCCCAATTGTGACTGAGAGCTGAAAATAAAGAAAATTTCACGCGTTTATGTTAGGGTTGATTCATTCAACACTTATTCAGGTAATGACTGTAGGGTGTAGCTGAAAGAACCCAACCTGGTTTACTGAGCCCAAACTCCCTCTCATATTTTGTGGTGCTATCTCAGCTATATATATGGGGACCTGCCAATACACAAAAGCAGAAAATTCATGTGCTCATTGTGGTTTCTTAAAAAGTGTGAATTAATTAGGCTTCCAGAGTAAGCCACAACTTACTGTGTATGAAATAATGCCAACACCAAATCCTTCCAATAGCCTTCCCATGTAAAGAAAAGAAGTGTCCTGGAAGAAGCCAATTTACATATGTCAAGGTACAAGCTGCGAAACTGCATGTGGAGGAATAAGGCCAAGAAATTATGTGGCAAACTCACCCTCGAGAAGGAAATGACAAGCCATCCAATGATATTTGGAATTGCTGCAATCATTAGTGACTGCAATTGATGCCAGGTGATTAGAACTCTTCTACCCAATTAAGCCAAAAAAGTCAAGAGCAAACTATATTGGCTCAAGAATTATCAATCAATTGATTACATTACAGCGTACCCCTTTTCGCCCAATATACTCGGAAATTTGACCGCTGGCAATTGCCCCTATCATAGCTCCCACATTTGATAACGAGCCGAATAAAGAGTACTGACCCAACAATCTTATTAGATTAGTCACTGCAATAAAGCAAAAAAGGCGGAAAGAATTAAAACAGGGAGGTAGAGCTATAGTTAGGCACCTCTGAGACAGTAAGCTGAAGATCCTCAACGATTGCACTCTGTGTGGGGGAGGAATAACCTGACTGTGGCAAAAACTCTCTCATCAATAACAGTGTAAACTAGTGTATAGCTTGAGCCTTAGCTTTCAACGATCAAACTAAGCAACTTTATTGCATTCAATTGGTTCGGCACTGGCTTATGAAACCAACAAAAGTTACTTGATGGTAGCAGAAGATTTCTTCTTCCAGAGGGCATAACTAAATCTTGGAAGCCATGTACTTCTCATTGTAGTTCACTTTGAACTTTTCACTTAGTCAACAGTCAAAGCAAGCAAGCGAGCACCTTTCTAGCGGCACAATCAGTCGGTTTTGCAATGATGAATCCAAACAAATTGAACTGACATCAACTCCAATCAATTAAATCCAACTACTCTATTTTGAGCTAAACTAAGTAAAAAATAGGAGGGAAGAGTGAACTTTGCAAGTCATCCACTTCTCATTGTTCCTTATATAGAGCTAAATCACAGTTCAACAATCAAAACAGAAGCTTTAAGCCTTTAACAACTCACAAGCAAAGCAACCAGGATTCATCGACTGTTGATTGAAGCAACCAACAAGAAGGCAGTGTCTTTTTGGGAGAGCTCCCGTTACTGACCGTGAAGCCAAACTGAATCGGACCCAGAGCCACAATCAGAACACAGGCCACAACCGATATGGAGCTCTCCCGGATGGCCTGAGAAGAGCCCATCATGCTCGACTGCCTCGAGCCCATGCGGTACCAACTTCCGGTGTGGAGGAAGGGCTTCCTGAGATCCCTTCCCTCTTCAGTCTCTTCCCTGAAACTCATCGTTCAGTGGGGTCCCTAAGTATCAGAACTTTCGAAAATATAGATACTCTGAGATGCCCGGCACAGAGCAGAGAAGAACGGAGAAGGTGATTGAAAATTTGCTGGGTGAGGGAAGCAGGAAGAGAATCTTGGGCGGGGAAGGATTGCTCCGTTTAATAATGAGCAAAAAAGACCACGCAGGTGAGAGGGGAGAGAGAGAGAGAGACCGTCGTAGCCATGTCCTATTGTCGTAAACTGTCCGATCTGCCAGTCAAAGTAGATCTTTTGTACTGTGGGTGAGGGGAAATTATTCGATGGAGCTGTCGCTATGTAAATAATAATATGATATATTCATTAAATTATTTATTATTTATATATTTGTTCAATTAATTTTATCATTTGATGGGATTTATTAATAAACTTTCTATTATTTATATATTTTTTCTAATCAATATTTATTAATTATTAATTTTTTAAAATATTTTTAATAATTTTTTAGGATATAATAATAATAATTGATTACTTATGAAATTCTGATTAAATGAACATATTATATCAGTATCGTTTTACGTAATATAATTGCTCTATTGAAGATTTCCTGTAATTAAGGGGTTATGCAAGAAAATAAAATTGATTATAATTTAAAAATTCACTTAATTTTCATAGATCACGTAATAATATGTTAAATAAAAATCTTTCAGCAAATATCCCCAAGGGAATAGATACACTACAAGCTTTTATAATACATTTATTAAATAGTTCAACAGTTTAATGATTCATAATAGTTGAGAAAACTAAAACATGAATATGATAAATTATAATATTTTTTCATATATATCAAAATTGATTCGTTGAGATTGTAGAAATCGTTTTTCTCTTAAGTGAAGTTTCAATTAATAGAGAGAATTCATATTATGAGAGGTTTATTTCTTAGTAGACTTTCTCCACTCGAACTGGATTTGTCAGAATTTATTGAATTTTTAGAACGAAGACCCTGGCTCCATACTGGAAAAATGACCTTAGTGTTCGAAAAGACCCGTTATAGGCTGTGCTAGAGCCCTTATAACGCTATTTTTCGGGCATTAAGGCATCCAGGTGGTGAAGGGAAAGAGCGAGGCCCTCGTACCCGGAGGGTACGTATTGCGCGCGCGCGCGTAAGTAGTACGCGCGTATACGCGCGTGTGCATGTGTGCGTACGCGCACGTACGCACGGGTATGCGCGTACGCGTATACGCGCACGCGTGAGGCTGACGAAAAAAAAAAGAGCCATTTTTTCAATTCCGAAGCCTAGCGAGAAAACTACAAGCGCTAAGGCGCGCTCCTTCGAGCCGCTGTTAAGGTCTTTTCAGAGCCTATAACTTTAATAGGAAGTTTTGATGCCGTCCGCTGCTTGCCTTCTCTGCGAGCCTTCTGTCATTTTAAGCGAGAAAGAAATTGTATTTTATTTAGGCTGCGATTGGCCGACCGACCTGGAAGCTAATCCCATAGTTAGTAACTGGGCGGTGGAAGCTAATCCTGTAGTTGTAGTTAGGCGGGGAACGGGGAAGTAGAAGAAAGGCAGTCAAGATAGGATTCTCAAAGCTAGGAACGAGCGGAAACCCGACCGGTGCTTCCCGGGAATCCTCCCACGAGGGATGCTGCTGGCCCTTCAAATCAGCCCCCTTTCGACCACCAAGAAGGTGGTTCATCACCACAAAGGCTTGCCTTTGTTTTGTAAGGAAGAAGGAGGAAACAAGCCCACTTGGAGAGCGCAATACAACGGAGAGTTGTATGCTGTGTTCGGGAAGGATGAATCGCTCCTAAAAAGGAATCTATTGATTCTCTCCCAATTGGTTGGACCGCAGGTGCGATGATTTACTTCACGGGCAAGGTCTCTGGTTCAAGTCCAGGATGGCCCAGCTCGGCTCGCACAAAGACTCCTAAATCCATCCCGAGCCTTTTCTTCCACCTCTCCTCTCCAATCCTCGATCCAACTTGCCTTTCCCAGGCGCTATGAAATGGGCGGTCTTTCCTCCGCCTATCGTATGTATCAGCTTGGCTTCGTCCAGAACCAAGGAGGCATTCTGGCGGGCACGTGCGTGTAGGAATGCCGACCACTACATAAGCTAGTTGACTATGACTACAAGCCAAGCCGGAAGCGACTCGATTGTAGGTCCAGTTGGGTCATTCCACTAGCACAACTAGTGTTTGGTAAGGACCACGAGCGATTCTCCCCCGCCCCTTGAGGGCGGCTCCGGGCGACATAACAGTCTTAATAGAATCTCTTCACTGTTTTACTCGTCTTCTAACACTGAAAGCTACTAGTAGTTCAGACTAAAAAAAACATATAAATTTTAGGATTTTTTTTTGTGGAAAAAAATTTAGCTGGGAAAATAGTAACCGGAAAGAATTTTCTCGAAACAAAAAGAGAAACAGGAGAAAATATGAAGTGTCTTGATCTGCGACAGCTGGCTGGCTGTTTGGTTGAGTAGCAACACGCCACGGTCCCTCGGATACAAATTTAGAAAGCGGACCGGACTCCTTCCTCACCCGAAAAACATAATACAGCTGGCAAGCTCTTAACCACTTAACAGAGATAAAAAAAGACTAAAAAAAATTCTATAAATAAGAACTGCATTCGGAATCTCTCAATCCCAAGTTAATAGAAATGTCATTACACCGATTTTTCGAAGAAGTTTTGACAAATTGACCACGTGTCCTAAACCTCGGGAGAGAATGGATTTCAGGGAAGAACTTAAAAGACGTGGTGTGGGCCTCGGAGATTCTCCGGCACATTAGAATAATGCTAATAAGCTCGTTTTGCACGATGCCACGAGCTGCTAGTGGGTGTCCTCTTCACCCTTACGCGCATCCGGATCCCGATCGGACATCACTGTTTATCTATGTGCTCTTCCTGTTTCCCGAAAAACCGAAGGACACGAAGGTGCTTGGTTATCACCGGAGAGTAGACATCATCGTCCAGGTGCCAATTTGAACATTTTAATAAGACACACGTACCACCTCGTAGTCTTAATATCTGTGGAAAAAAAATCCGTTGATCGCGTGCTCTTTGAACTCGAGCCTTTTGCATGTGGGTACTAGATTCTTAAATTGTACTATATGTTTAGTGGTATTTAGTGCGTGTCCGATTTGTCCACGGTTTAATGCGAAGGTCCGAACATGACGTAATGTGATCGTTGGATTGTTAGTATTAATATTTCCTTTTACTACGTCCAAGAAAGATAGGGATAACGAACACTATGTTTCTTGCTATGGTCTTTAAAAGAATACGTATAATTAATTAATTAATCTTAAGGATTTGGTCAGGTGCCGTTAAAAGTAGTATAATGTAAATTTTTTTCCCGAAAAATATTCACTTCATCAAATTAAAAGTTAAAAAATTCATTGCATCCATTCCATTCCTTGTGATTCATCCGCACTCAAAGAGACCTGACGTGTTTTAATTCTCTCTTTTTTTGGGCGATCAATATTAACATATGAAGAGATTTTACATGTGTGTATATTTTTCGGTGTACATACGAGACACATAAACCTTGAAAATGATAGTAGGAATGAGGGATAAAATGGGTAAGGGAAATTCCCGCTGGTGAGATCGAACTCAGTAGGAATAGAAGAAAGAGGTTCACGAGTGGTAATCAAAATCATAACGTGTTAATTTAATACAAAGGATTATGCCACTAAATAAAACCTCCTTTCTCACGCTCGCACACATATGCATAAACGCATAGACTGTCACAACCAAAACCACATCCCACTGTGGGTTTTTATTTAAATTTGGCATTTCCACTGCGGTAGTTGCCTTCTAAAAATAGTAAGATTCACTCCTTGCTGTCGGGGTTCAACTGGTCCTCGGAGACCCAGCAGTACCTGAGAGGGAAAAATTAAAGAACAACATATTTGAAACATGGTAACTTGGTTACTACTAATTAGCTAGCTGTGAGCTTGATTAGTAACTTTCCTTTTAACGGTATTATAAGTGAATGTAACACTAATAGTCTAATTCATTAGTAACTCGTTGTCTTTATTGGTGATTCACTACTGTATAGTCGACTGAATCACCAATAAAGATAGAATTCAATACAACAGTGGGTTGAATAGTCAGAAATGTAACTTCTTACGTGAGGCTCAGGACATTCCATCCGCTTCAACCTTTTTTATTTTCATTTGATCGGAAATTAACTTTTTATGGGAACTGCATGAATCTCTATCGTAAGACCAAAAATGAAACATCAGCTTAACGCGTATGATTGCATTGAAATCGGCAAACTTATTCCACTCTTGTTATAAACCTTGGATGATTCTAGACTTCTAAAGTCGAGTCTCGTTGATGAAGAAAATCATGTACGGCCAATGTTTCTTGTACAACTAGTAACTCTCGACTGTCAATCTTACCTTAACGTTCTATTGAGCCTAACTGATCAGAATTGAGTACTAAAGATCTCTATTGCTTCTCCTTTTTCTAGGTTGCATGCGAAGGGAGTTTCTGGAAATGTCAAGGATCAAAGAATCATGGCTGTGCATCAAAAAGGGTTCCCCAGGAAGATTTGAATATAAGCTATAGAGAGCCTCAAGTGCAACTATCATGGCTACACAACTTAATGGAGGCATTCAAGTGAGCTCATGTCTAATAGCATGTTAGTTCACCGTTTATATGTTCTATACATACACACAATATGCCCTCTAACATATACATATATATATATAAAATATGTAGGAGTATGTGCATGGGAGATCTATAGAACAAGTAAAATTAGATGATTTCATTCTCAGGAAAATTGTTGCCATTTGCATTTAATTGACAGACATTATATGATGTTCGGTTTGAAGTCACCTCTGCCTACCAGCTGATCTGGATTGATGATATCAAGGTAATAAGAACAGATGCTATATTTGACCTTACAGGACAATTTTGTATAGCCGATACAACTATATATGCATGTATATGTGAGTGTGTGTGTGTGTGTGATATGGTCTTATATTTCAAATCCATGCAAAAAAAAAAACTCGATCATTTTGTATATGCGATTTTCATAGGCAAATAATGTTATAACGATCATTTATTGTATCCGCGGGTGCCATATGTATACACTAGCCAAAAAACCCATGTTCTAGAAAAACGAGAGTTTTATGCGGTAGTACTGTTCTCGATCTAAAACAAAAAAGTCTTGTGTTCAATTCTCATATATGAGGTTTTTCGTATCCATTTATTCCGTCTTTATTTTATTCCATTCTAAGCATTTGTCTCCCATTTGTTCACCGTAAAAACCCGTGCTCTATCAACACGAGTTGGTTGAAATGTTAAATATTCTCTCCATGTTAAGTAACGTCTCGTGTTTAAATCCCGTGAGTAGAAAAAATTCATATTAAAATAGCCTTAAACCCTTAATGGGCCGACTACGACTTGAGAGATTTATTGAACTTCTGAATATCAGACAATATATACACCTTAAAAAAAAAGAAACCATCCTTTGCATGATGAATATTTGTCGAGTATGCTTTGTAATGGTAAAAATGCTACGGGTTAATTAAACAAGTTGATGAAAGTATATGAAGTAACTAGGGGCACGCTTAATAGTCTTGTTGGTACATCAGGCACATATGGAAACGTTTAGTTTACGGGTATCATGATAGTTATTCGTATTTCAGATATTTCTATCCGAATGATGTTAGGCATAACCATGATGAATCGGTCTTGCTGAGGGATCCATTGATACGTAACTAGAACCACTCAGCCCTTACCATTTATCAAATGACACCGTAATGAAAGACTGAAATATGCAGGAGGAGTTTACCAGCGTTTCTCTAGCGCTGATCTTGATCATCTCCTCGGTATTTCGGAAACGGAACTTGGCCGGACTCTATCTTGTGCACGTCCTTCACGAGGATCTCGTACTGCCTCTTCACCTCCTCGACCGATTTCCCGACCTTCTGGGCCACTTTCTCCCAGCGATCGGGGGTGTCCTTGTCGTACAGAGCCAGTGCCTCCTCGAACTGCTTGTTCTCCTTCGCAGTCCACGACGATGAGCTGCCTGACGCCATTTCTCAGCGGCCGAGTTATCTGGAAATGCGAGATGATGGAAATGTGAGTACTTTGTATCGGTTCGGTCTCGAGCTCTGAAAGAAAATCTCAAAGGGCAAGTGAGAGAGTAGACCTTTGTCTCAGTCAAGGGAGGAGAGACTTTGAGTCAAAGGATGAGTATGGGAAAGAGTTATCCATGGTACTTCCCCTTATATAGTTACGAAAAGAAGGGAATGATAATTTCCTATTTTTAATTCTCTTAGACTAATCCCCAACTTCTTGAGTAAGAATTGTATGTCACGAAAATATCATGTCAGCATTATTTATTGGAGTCACGTGCCAATGGAAAATCAATCACGTCTGCATATTTATGAAAAATGAATCAGACGGTAAAATGGTAATTTAGAACGTTCTAAAAAAATAAAAATTCCTAAAAAATTTAATAAAATTCTTAAAAACTAATGAACCCAAAAAATTTCTGATGTCAATTAGCAAGAAGAGGAAATGAAACAGTTTTAAAACTTTTATTTAAATTTTAAATTTATATTTCACTACCTAGTTTATCTCTTATGAACTTACTATATAGTTAATTTATATTAATTTGTGACACAACTAAACAACATTTACCTGGTATACCTGCCCCAGACCTCGCAAATGAATTTGTCCTTTTTTTTTTTTTTTTGCCCTTAAAAGGAGGAAAGGAACCGGGGGACTTTGTTTATGCAAGTTGGCCAATGGCCAACACTCATTTTAACTGTAGGGGAGTAGGTTGCTCATGTCAATCGAGTTGCTAACTGTCTAACTCGCGGCTATCGGTGCAATGTTATAACTTTAGTTAGTAAATCTTGAGTTTGATTTTTACTATAAGAATTATATATTACTGCATTTTTTATTTCATATTCTTTTATTAGATTTACAAGCCTCCCTTGTAACAAAAAATAAAAATAAAAACTTGAGCTTCTTTGAGCTTCCACCGGATATATGGTGAGCAGCAAATCCTCAAAGTTCGATGACATAACTCGCAGATTCGCTTTTCGAGCTACGGCGGAAGAATATGTCCCGTTAAGAACCGATCTATAAAGTGATACTAAGAGAGATGCAGCTACGAGTAAGAACGGGAACAAGAAGTATGCGGGAAAAGGATAATTTAACGTAAAAAATATAAGATTTATACGAAATTTTACAATTTCTTCCAACTTCGATGAGGTCTACTGTAATAAGCATTTTTTGGGGGGATGGTTTGGAATCGTACGGCGGGGGTGGATAGTACGCTGGTGCTTGGTGGAGCAGCACTACGATTAAACTAGGTTGGAGCATAAATAAAGTTCAGAAATTCGTTTCTCTCTTTCTCTTTTGCGGGACGACGTAATCAAATCATAGCGAGAGATTCTTGCACGAGTTCAGCTCACTATATCATTCGTAAATTCTATCAATAAATATTTAACATATCATCATCAATTGCACATCACTTTTTTCTACTATTAATAATATCATTTTTAATTATGATTTAAAATATTTTTTACTTATCGAATATTTATTGATTAAATTTACTATATTATCCATGGTCTAAGAATTTTTCAACTATAGCATATCTAGCAAATTAAGAGATTAATTAATTAAGATTTGCAACTGAGTTGGGTATTACATATTGTTTATTAATATTTGTATTATATATGACAGAGGAGTTTGATCGCTCGATAAGCATCTTTGAAATGCACACCACATTGATTATTATCCTCTTCATTATTCAGAAGAATAAATCAGCAAATCATGGAGAGCTTACTTGATGAGTGATCGGGGGGGTCTGGCCAAATATGGTGGTGACGACTTGCGCGGAACAATGGTTGCTATTCGCCCATTTGTAAATTGGATTTCCCTTTTTCTTGTGCACCACCCACACAAGCTCGGACCCCGACCGATGGAATCGGGGTAAGACTGATTTACTGGGGGCTAAAACCTTTAGTCATGGATTCGTGGCACTTTCTCGTTTGTAAGATTCAAATTCGAGATTTTAGTTTATTATCTATCGGTCACGGATGTGTAAGAGCTCACATCTTACTTAATCCGTGTAGGTAGAGTACCGACTTATTCGACTTAAACAATTTTTGCTTGATTCTTACAAGTACAGTTACTGTTAGAGATGGCTTGAATTTTTGTGGTGTAACTCGATGTAGAACTCGAATCTGATTAAAACTTTATGTGACGCGGATTGTGGATACTTCGTAAATCTGTGGCGGAAGCTGAGCTATTGGGCTGCTAGGATTCTTCATTGTATTAAAAAGTTAGAGTTCGGGTTCCACTTGTACTCTGCCGTTATTTACTGCTCATAGTGAAGATCGCCGCTTCACCTTTATCCTGGACGTACGGACGGCACGCGGCTGTCCCGAACCACATATATTGCGTGTCTACTTCTCCCTTCTCCTGTGCACTTCTTTTACTCAGTCAATTTCCAACATTTTCCCATCCAACTTTATATCGTCGGGTTCGAATGACGATCATGAAGTGTGTACTTGACATCGGTTTATCCATCCGGATTGGTGATTTATACGGATCGATGAGACTACCGATTTGTTACGTGATTCTTCCAGAGTCGTGTATTGAATTCGACCGGTTTCCCCCAGTTAACCAAAACCTGTCGCTCTGGGTGGATGATGATCTTGATGCTTTACGGTTTATTTCATCCACGATATTTACACACACACACACACATATATATATATATATATATATTCGTTGAAAAAGAAAGTTGAAAATGGAAATTATATAATGAAATGGGCCAATTCGGAAAAACTTTTGCATATTTGGGCCAATTCGGAAAAATTGATTAGTTTCTTGACGTGACGTTGGTGCTGCACATACATTAGAAGAGCCCCGACTGGGAAAGTGAGGGGAGAAAAAAGAATAAGGGCTCAATTGAAACAAAAAAAAAGATAATTCAGCTGAATGCCCGACGAATCTGCTGACCAAATAATAATAATAATATTAATAATAATTGTTGTTATTATTATTTTCTTCCACTTGGTACATGTTCAATCGAGAGATGCTTCCTGCCTGCCTAATGCTGAGGCTTAAATGCCCTTTGCACTGATAAATCTCTCGATCCGAACCAATTGGTGATTCTATGTTTGATTCTTGCCAGTGAAATTTTTCGTATCTTTTTCTTCTTCATTCCTCTCGTCCTCTCTAAATTGTAAGGTGCAAAACTATAATCTTGCCGAGTCGATCCCATTTTTCTTTTGGGTCGAACAAGTTGATCGTATTTCGGTGGCTGGTCGATCAAGTGAGTGTCCTCCAACAATGTATTTCGATTACAAAAGTGACATAAGGTACAACGTTTGAGGTCCGGAAGAGTCATTTTGAAGTTTTCCAATGAAGATTCAGGACCCCAAATTGAGAGTCATCACCTTCGGTTGGTTATCAGAGGATGGGTTGCGGTGGTTCTCTCGTCTGGCTCTACTTTCTTTGAAATTAAGGTTTCAGGATTCAGTCGTACTTTGGAATGAATTGATCGGACCACAAATCGAACATGATCTAAATTTCAAGATGAATGTTGTGTTTATCGTACGGCCATGCCCATATGTCTTCGTCCAGTCGAATCTTTTCTACTAAATGATTTCAAAAATTGAACATTTTTGCTCGTTATATTACTTCATGGAGATTTCCACCCGATTTCATAGGTTAGCGCCTATGAAACTCGAATATTTTCAGCTTGTACTCACTTGTATTTAGAAGTTCAACGGGTCTTGACTAATTAAGGTCGATCCGGACCCACTATGAGATAAAACTCTATTGGGTTGAATTCTCTCTGTTCACAACATTCCAATCCAAGACACTGCATAAAGGAAAGAAGCGTTCTACAACAACAACCAATCCATTTTGGCTATCACTTTGGGATAATTAAACATTAGGATTGGTGTTGTTATCTACACAGATCATGGATCAATCCGGCCCGATGAGCCCGATCCGGTCCAAGAACAGGCCCAGCAAGAGTGGAAGGGCTGCATGCGAAATCCCCGTTTTACCCTCTCAAGTTCTCCGTTATTTTCTACCCTGCCACTGCACAGCTTCTGCCCTCCGTCCTCGTCTACGTCCTCTTCTGCCTCTGGGTAGCTGTGTTAACTGTTCAAATACAGAGCTGACACGAGGCGAGAACTCCACGCGCCTCCTCGAATCGAGTTGATTCGTCCATCGGCCGACGACGCAGGAGGAACATGGGGACCGTAGGGAGAGCAATCTACTCCATTGGGCTCTGGATAGGGATGGATCAAAAAATTTGATTCTAGGAGGTAAAAATTTGTAGGACACTTGCATAACAAATTTGAGGGTGGAGCTATACTTCAACATAATGAATTCAATGATAAAACATGATAATTCAATAAAAAATAGGTAGCATATTAATTCCCAGGCCGCTTGGTGGGCGATTGGCCCCCGCCCCCCTAAATCCATCCGAGGTTCTGGATACGGGAAACCGGCCGGGCGCTCGATCGGCTCGGCTGCTGCCTCCAGGGTTACTACTACTTCCAAGAGCAACGTAAGTTTCGTCCTCATTGCACTGGATCCTCTCCAATTTCATCGTCATTTCCTCGAAACTCTTCCGAGTTGATCCATTTCTCCTGCATTTTGGTTTATCAGGAGGACTTCGCTGAGCTAGAGAAAGGATCGCAGAGAAATAGATTTTTGGCTGTTCCATCTGCCATAAAACTTGAATTATAGACGGGGAAAAGTTGTATTTAGCACTGAAGGGAGTCGTATAATGCATGGTTAGCTGATTTGATTAGCTCATCCTTTTTCCTGATGGGATTTTCCGTTGCCATTTTAGCTTCCAAGTTTGCTTCTTGTATGTAATGTGGCAAAACTTCAAAATGACTGGTAAAGCCTGGGATGTCGTTGAAGTACATAAATCTCGAACCTGTTTCTGAATTCCAATTGGGCAAAATTCAGATTTGAAATTTAAAATCTTTTCCAATGCAGAGGAGCTGAGCTAACCTTTTGTGATGCGTGATATCTGTTTTCCTCATGGCTACGTTATTCATTACTCTCCCGGAAACTTTGTGGTCGCATTGGCATTTATCCTCGGAGTATTCCACACTTTGGGAGTTCATCTTTTAAGTTCATTTGCAGTTTTTCTGGATGAGCGGACTGTGGGACCATTTTGATCTTGCAGGAGCCAGTGCTTTTTCCTATGCTGACTTACTGAATTAATCTAAATTAATTGTTATTCTAGTGTCAAGGCATCAGACTCTCGTGAATATATTTGATAAAGCTCCGGTCGTGGATAGGGATGCATTTCTAGCCCCAAGTGCTTCTATCGTTGGTGATGTTGAAGTGGGGCGTGGATCATCTATATGGTATGGCTGTGTTCTAAGAGGTAAGGTTTGCAAAGCTTATCACTAGCACTGATTTCTGCAGCTGCTAACTCCACTCTTATTTTCCTCACTGTACAGCTTAGCAGTTTTCTGGCAGATTGAATTAAACTGTCTTTGATTGTTTAATCTTGGGCCCTTGTCAATATGATAATGGAAAAACACATTCTCCTCTCATCTTTCTGAAATCTCTGCTTTGAACTCTAGTTTTTATTTGTCTTTTCAGTTAAGCTGATCCATTTTTCAACTGTGTCATGCATAGGCGATGTCAACAGCATTAGTGCTGGATTGTCACAAAATCCAATCTCAGTGGAAAAGTATTACCAACTATTATTGGAGACGATGTTACTGTTGGTGAGTACAGTATGCTTGCAATTTCTATTTTGCTTGAAGATAGTAATCTAGATTTTAAAAAAAAATTACATTTGCATGTCATAGTGCTGTTTTGCACGGTTGTACTGTTGAGCGAGGTTTTTGTTGGTATGAGAGCTACACTTTTTGATGGCGTTGTCATCGAGAAACATGCGATGGTTGCAGCTGGAGCACTTGCAAGGCAGAACACAAGGATTCCCGGTGGAAGGTATGTCTAAGAGATGCTCTATCATCCGAATATTGATTTTATAGTTACCATCAGAGGTGGAGAGTGCATCTTACTTGTTAGTGGGACAGAAATTCGGGGAAATCAACTGAGAATTTTGTCAAAGGAAGCAGATTTATTGTGTAGAGTGTTGGAGATTTCATAATCACCTGATGAGATCTTGCTATTGGTTGGAAACTAGTTGCGAAACTTGTATATTCTGTTGCCAGAGACTAAAGTAGCTCTATGACAAACTATGGCTTACAATAGTTACCTAATTTCTCCTTTTACTTTTCACTGGAGATTCTGTATAGTATCAAATATATATAGATATATATGTATGTAAACAAGGGGAGTTCATATTCAGTTTCTTTATTTGATTGATATGTTTATATGTCTAATTTTTTTGTGGCTCGGTAATTAGGAGAGCTTTTGAATTGTTCTTATAGGTGTGGGGAGGCAACGCTGTTAAGTTTTTGAGGAAGCTCACGGACGAGGAGATAGCCTTTACTTCCGAGTCGGCCTCAAACTACTCCAACCTAGTGCAGGTCCATGCCGCTGAGAACATGAAACAGTTTGACGAGATTGAATTTGAAATGGCTCTACACGAGAAACATGCTAAACGGGATGAAGAGTACGACTCGATGCTGGGAATTGTATGAGAGACTCCTCCAGAGCTCATCCTTCCCGACAATGTCAAGGCTCCACTCAAATGAGAACCCTGCAGTCCACCCCCCAACCCCCACCCGGCGCTTCATTTTTTGCAATTCAATCGAGAAATTTGTTGCCAAGAATATTTGTTGTTTTGCGCAAAAAGTCATTTGCCTAGATAAGGCATCATATCATCATTTTTGCTTCCAATAATCATCAGAAGTGTTTGGGACAGCGGTTCTGGTTTGCTTTCCCTTTAACCGGTGCTGTTCATGCGGATTTTCGGGTCACCATCTCTGCTTCAGGCAAGAAATTTTGTGCCATGAGGCTGCATGTATGTTGACATTATTAAGATCTCTTCCATCAGATTCATGTTTGATTCTCTGATTTGAATCTGCTCAACTTCTCTCTCCCCATCAGCAGTGGAAGGACTGGACCTCTCTCTACTAGTTGGATAAGTACGATAAGGTTTTGAGTTCCGGATCTCGGCATTCTGCCTCAAAAAGGTACACCTCAGCTCCCGGTCCGTCTTTCGAGGAGGAACCCGACGGAGGCCCTAATGGGACCCTTATTTACTGTCAAACTGCTGGTGGACGGAAAGGGTACTTTTGCAGACCCTGACCACTTACACACCATCCAAATCAGTAATGGACCGTGGTCAGTGGATTCTCTGTCAAAGCAGCTTATCGTAAATCTGTCTGGCGGAAAATCTTCTGTAAGATCAGATCTCAGGAGCGTGGGGCCATAGACAATGTTAGTGAACCATACAAACACTTAGCCCATTGTGGATTGAAAAGCCAATCCTGGATGGTTGGTTCAGTGACACGGCAAGAGGCCACTGCACACGGAATGGACACAAATCGGGTTGTGCTTAGATCATTTAAGTTCTGATAGATGAGCATAGGACTCGTTCCATTTTTTTGAAGTTGTTGGAGATGCTTGTTTCTTCCCTTTTTAGGTTAAGATAGAGTTCAAGGAAGGCTAAGGGTGCCCAAAATTGACATGCAGCCCGATTTTCCAAGTGAAAGTTGAAAGATGGAAGTGATTGGATAATTATCTGACTACCAAATTGATGCGTGAAATCAAAAGGTTTGATATAGTGTACTGTTTTCAACTTATAATTAAAAGATTATAACTTTAAATTTTAGAATTAGGAGTTATTTACTCATTTATTGCTCTCTTTCCTGTATCTTATGGACTTCTTTGATAATAAAAAATCGATGTTTTTGTACTATGGATAACGCTGCTGTTAAGAAAGAAATAGTGAAATCATCGTAATGAAGAGGGAATCACATGATTTTCCCTTTTGGTGAAAGGAAATGGAATCTTGGGGTAGGCCAAACATGATGAAGTTACCCGTGATTGAAGCTGTTAGTGGCTGCTAATGGCCAATGCTTCTCCACCTGCTGGGCTGAATGAGACAAAAGCGCCGTTCTATCCTCTCCCATTCTCCCCCCTCACACTCACATCCCCATGATTTTAATCATTCAAAATGCGTATCCCCTCAGTTGATTCTCCTTTTAGCCCATTTGCTTGGATTGCTATGGGCGAGCACCAATAATTCTACGAAAAACAATCCCGTTCCGACCCGGTAAGAAGTACACCCTCTCATTCAATGATAGATAATGAACCGGTGTAAGTCCTTCCGAGAAACTTGTCCTGGCTTACCTTTTTTATAAATTGTCGTGTTAAATTGTTCACTCCTTAAAATGATTTAGATTCTCGATAATTTATTTAAGAAAAATGAGGGTAATCAAACCCTAGCTAGCTAGCTAATTAACTCTCTAGACTGCAAAAGGAAAGGGAAAAAAAAAGAAGAACAAGGGAATAATTTCGGTTCAATTAGATAAAAGGGCCATGACTGGAAACATACAAGACCTCGAGTTTAATGAAAAAAAATCATATTGCAGCCGATGGGAGGCTGTATAAACTAATTAGTATAGGGGAGGGGTTGTAAGAACTAAAAGAGCAAATCATCGGTTTAGTCCTCAAATTTATAATGAGTTATCTGTTTGATCCTTAAAATTTGAAAACTATTAATTTAGTCATCGATGTTTAATCTCGTCAGTCAATTTGATTCAGACGTTATAATGCCGTTTATGAAGGCTGACGTGAATGTGGCATGCCACGTGACAATCAATGAGTGGATAAAATTATTTAATTTCAATCATTCATGATTCGCCACGTGGCATGTGGGACTCGAAGAAATGGCCGTCGCCGTCCACGTCAGCCTTCGTAAACGGCGTTGTAACGTCTGAACTAAATTAACTTACGGAATTAAACAGTGAAAACTAAATTGATGGTTTTCAAATTTTAAGGATCAAATTGATGATTTTCTATAAATTCGAGGATCAAAATGATGGTTTACGCAAAGTAAAATTGGGTGGGGGTGCGTGCATCCATGAACTTTTGTCCCTAGAATGTCCATCAACTTTTGTCCCGAGAATATTGTTTATTTATAATATCAGCAGTGGACCATTAAATTAATTATTATTTAATCAGTGGTGGATCATTAACATAAATTAAATTTAAAAACGGAAATTGGGTGGACGATGTATCAAGTCCTCCGATGAAATTGAACGGGCGCTGAAATAGATGCTACGTGAAAGGTTGTTCACAATAATCAATTCAATTGCACGTAATTATCAACAATAATCCTCGTAAAATATTTCAAAAAAATACTAAGATTTAATCAGACGGCATTCACGGAATTACTTACATATTCGATGGTTTTACGAGAATATTGTAAAACTTTATTAGTTGGTATCATTTCGAATTACAGCTAATTTTATGATTGAATAATGATGTAATTTTATGGGGAGAAATGGGCCGAGATGTTTTCTTAAACGAGAAATGAAATGGAGAAACAATTGCACCGACAAAGGACTGCGAATTGAAGAGAAACAGGCCAGCGGGTGCGGGCAATTTTGTCTGGAAAAGCTTGCGACGGAGACAGGGCTTTTGTCAACTTGCCTGTTCGGTCAGGACTGACCGGAGATTGCTTTCTAGATGAAGACCAGCCTCGGTCATCGTTTTAATTTCTGTGGGGGTTGAATTTAGTTTCCGGGAAAATTCTACGATGTAAAATAATCCAGACGTTCAACTGTCGAGATTTTCACCGTTTTAGTTGGAAAAGTTACAGCTTGGTTCTCATTCATCGAGGTTAATATTGTTTGACTTGTGGCAGATGTACCATCACCGATGTTTGAAACCGAGGAGAGTCGTACATTTGAATTCTGAGCTTGCCGATTAACGTGTATAAAAATCAACCGACGGTTTTGGAAACCTCGAGCCAGGTCTCAAAAGAACCCAACTCGACAATCAACAACGGAGGGAGTGAGTTTACTTTCATATCCTCGAACCGATTATCTTCCTGACTAGCTAACAAACGTGGAGGAGAAAGTCATGGAAAAGGAAACCAGCTTCCCAGAAAACTTCTGGGATTCGGATCGGGTAACCGGGATAAGGCCGTGTTACGAGATCGAGCAGCGGTCGGTATATCGGCTCTACGTTTCAATTGAATGCCCATTGCATCGGCAATTACAGGAGGGAAGAAAGTGTAACGCTTAAATTACCGGGAAGTCCCTGGATCGTTTAGGAGTCTAGCAGGCTACCCCCTATTCATGGAATTACCAGGAATCCGATGTGAAAGCTGAGTTAGTTTTTCCCCTACATAGAAGTAGCAGGTGGCATTGACCAACCATATTATCTTAACATGGTCGTACACAATGACATATACATATACATATATATATATATATATATATATTCGAAGGACCGGAATATCAACATTTGACTTTGTAAAAGCTTTTGATTTTCAAGTTGAGGGTAGATAGGAATTTAGATCGAGAGGAGATATGCCCGCAAGGGGATAAAGTCCTCAAAAAAGAAGCACCGAATTGAATATTATCTACGAGAATCGATGTTTTAATCTCCTATAAAAATGATGCAAGAACGAAGGAAAAATCGCATCAAATCGGATTTTTGACAAGCTAAACAAAGGAAAAAAAAATGGAAAATGCAAACGTGTCTTTCTTGCATCGTTTTTATTTGCTAAAGAAATTACTTTTGGCCATACTTCTGAGTTTGGTAAATATGAGCAAATTTAAAAAAAAAAACGTTTGGTTAAAAAAATAATATGTCCACGTAAATGCCAAGCAAAAGCATTTCCCCCTCCACTTACCAGGTTGACTCTGACTGTGCAAACAAGTTATGGGAAAACCTACGGTAAGTTGGCACGAATCTTTCAGGAGACCCTGCTGACCGTTGGATTAACACCTGTCCCATGTGCTATCTAATCGTTCATGGGATGTACCGTTGATGAGCTCCGACAAAAATTTTCCTTCTGGTTGGAGTCGAATGATTCCGTTCATATTGAAATAATAAATTTTGCCCCTCTCTTTCCCTTTTTCTCTTGCCCTTTATGCCTTTGCGTAAAAAAATTAATATTAAAAGTCTTATATATTTAATTTTTTTAATAATTTAGTCTTATAAATTTAAAAATAACCAATTTAGTACTGTAAAATTAGGTTCCATTACACTTTTAATCCACAAAGATGCTGTTTCATTAACGAAACTGTTAATAACGTGAAATCCATGTTAGTAAAATGCTGACGATTTAAATGAAAAGTATAACAGAACTAATCTTATAAAATTAAATTAACTATTCTTAGATTATATGACTTAACTATAAAAAATAATAAACACATAAGATTTTTACTGTAATATTCTATTTTCGTGGAACTGGAAGTGCGCGTTTTTTCGGCAATCACGGGGGCAAATCAGGAAAACAGGAAAACCCGAACGGGCCGAACCCTGGCCCGACTCAACTCGCCTCCTACGCTCGGGTCGCGGGCTCAGTTTCAGAAGCACCAAAGCTTCGGCGCCTTCCATGGCTATAAATACCCACTTCCCCGTGGAGAAACAAACGCAGGGCAGAGCTCGATAAGAAGCACATACCCTTAGTCAGAGGGAGAGAAGGAAGAGGGAGGAACTGCCAACTTCTTTCTCCTTCTTCTTCTGTTCTGCGATCCCTGCTGAAGATTCCATTGAAGGAAGAAGATCAATGGGAGCAGAATTCATGCCCAACGGAACCGCCCCCGCACCTGCTCCCTTGGTGCTGGGCTTACAGCCGGCGGCGCTCATCGACCACGTGGCTCGCGTCGATTGGTCCCTCCTCGACCGGGTCCCCGGCGAGCGCGGCGGCTCCATTCCCGTACTGCTCTTCTCATCGTTTCTCTGTTTCACTTTGTCAGATTGAACTTACCTGGATGACAGCCTTTGAATTCAGTTTCTCTGTCGGGATTTCATAATGCTTGTCTCGTGCTTCTCGTATTGTTCTCCTTGAACCTATTTCAAAAAAAAAAATATCGTTTTTTCCTTTTGAAAATCAAAACACTCTAGTTACCCAAAAAAAAGGAAACTATAAATCATCTCGTCGTCACTTGATTTGAAATTTCTAGGAAGGAACAGTCTGCACCTCTAAAATTTCGTTGGAGGGGAGTGGGCCCCCCGAACCAGTCCCCTCTCCAATGAATGGGAGACATCCAATACCGTGCCTTTGCTTGAGTATCTGTTGCTTCAATCTTAGGTGGTTCTAATCTTAAGTGCTACTGAGTTATTTGTGGCATATGTCTTGATACCACTGAATAATTATAACAGTACAGTGTTATTCACATTGGACCACTTAGTTTTCTTTTTTCATATTTTTAGGGAAAGAGTTTATGTGGTTTGTGTTTAATAAGCTAGCCCGTTGTTATATTTGGAGTGCCCTAGGTAATGCTTGGTTCGAGCAAAATTTCAACAGATGGTATCTGGAACACTGAAAAAGGGGAAAAAAGGAGAGAACTTTTGTCAACTGAAGTAAAGGAAGAAGAATCCAGCTTCATGATGGATTAGAAAGAACTCTGGATCATGTGTTTCCTTGTTCTTAACTCAGATGAGAAACACTAAATGGATTTATTTGGAAAATGGAAAGATGGAGACTTTACGTTCTATGTAGTCTCTTGAAGTTGCAGAAGGATAGGAAAAAAAATTAGAAACTGGAAACAGTTTCCAGCTGTACCAAAAATGAAAACCAGGAAACTTCGCGGTGGCCAACCGGACCCTTAGTTTGGTGAGTACGTTGTTGTTCTTGCTATTCAAATCATGTGTGAAATGGCTGCCTGTTCTGAGCACACAGAGAGTTATTTGTGTGATTCAAAATTTCTGTTTCATAACGTTGATTTACGCTGACATTTTCTACAGGTTGCGAAGGAAGAGCTTGAGCAAATATTGCGCGAAGTGAAAACCCATATTTTGTCCACCCCTGAAGATCCTCACCCTGTTAAAGCCATGGCAGGGGGCAGTGTAGCCAATACAATTCGAGGGCTTAGTGCAGGATTTGGTATCTCCACTAGGATAGTTGGAGCTTATGGAGATGATGATCAGGGACAACAGTTTGTCAGTAATATGCGCTTCAATGGAGTGGACTTCTCAAGAATGAGGGAGAAGAAGGGATCGACCGGTCAGGTGAGTCTCTGATGGCATGAAACTGCACTACTTGGTTTCTTAGAATTGTTTCAATTTTTTTCTTTGTGTTAGAAATGTCTAGTTTCTGTTTTCGTACATTAATAATAGAACATGTGTCCACAAGAGAAATTCACTCTTATTATCTTCATATTTTCCATGAAAAAAGAGAAGAAGAAACCATGACCGTGTCTATGACCTATCTGATTAGCCGTTTCTTCTCTGAGTTATATGCAATAAAGCTGAATTCTTGGTTGGTGTGTCACAGTGTGTTTGCCTAGTTGATGCCTTGGGGAATCGTACTATGAGACCATGCCTTTCGAGTGCTGTGAAACTTCAGGTTCACCCTTCTCACTCAGTATAGATAATCTTATGCAGTTATGTTTTACTAGTTTTTTTTTTTTTTTTTTTTTTGTCCAGACTAGCACTTTCGTTTCTGGAATTGCTCCTACTTTTCAATGACCTTACAGGAAACTTGTGGTTTTCTTCACTTTCAGGGGGGTGAATTGACTAATGAGGACTTCATGGGTGCCAAGGTTAGCCTGCCCAAATAGAGTTGACGTGCTACCAATCTTTACCCTTTGTGTTGCGTGTTGATCAGTTGATGCAAAAGAGCATTTTTGAGAGCACTTGTCATGGCTCAGTTTTAAATCGATCTATTCATCACATCTCAGTCCTTTTTGTCTTCCAATGCAGTGGTTGGTAATGAGATATGGGATATTCAACTTGGAAGTTATTCAAGCAGCTATAAGAATTGCCAAACAGGAGGGTCTTTTTGTCTCGTTAGATTTGGCAAGTTTCGAGGTTCGTTTCTAGATCTTTTAAAATTTGAAGCTCACTGAAGATCTGAAGGATGTTCTGAGCTGATGTGAAAGTGATTTTGTGTTTTTGGGATGCATGAATATTTTATTCTAGAATCCATATTCCAATGAGTGTTATTGTTTCTCAAACTGCCCATCTAATAAATTTTTTACATGAACAGATGGTTCGGAACTTCAGAGCACCTCTTCTGGAGTTGCTGGAGTCGGGGAATATAGACCTCTGCTTCGCAAACGAGGATGAAGCTGCAGAACTGCTAAGGTTGCTCTTACTTATTGAAAATTAACAACTTAGGAAACTCTCTTGTGCTGAGAGCATTTTGTTGATAAATGGCTATTATCTGACTGCCATTAAATGTCTGCAGGGATGAACAGAGAGCTGAACCTGAGCCTGCGCTTGAATTCCTTGCTGCACGGTGCAAGTGGGCCGTGGTGACTTTGGGTCCAAAAGGATGCATCGCAAAGCATGGGAAAGAGGTCAGTCATTCATGTCTTACCATAACATAATAAATGCCAGCAGTACTGATAGTCTGTTATCACAAAAATGGAGTAAACCGGCAGATGCTTAATTGAGGGTTAAGAAACTCCCAAATTGTTGTCAGATGTGTGTGCTGGTCCTTGTATCAAAAATTGGAAGAACTCTACTAACTCTGGAAAGCATAAGAAATTGAGAACAAAAGGTAGTTGTAGGTCAGTAGCACAAAATGCTCGAACAACTTCTATTTGCTTTTGAAGAATGGGGGCCTCTACCATCCCTTCCTTAAAGGGATAGGCCCTAGATTCACCCATAGATTGGTGGATGGGGGTCTGGGACGCATTCCTTTACAGAACAGGGTGATTTTCCTTCGACCCCCGAGTGCAAAAATGCATCCGAAAAAGCCATGTCGGCTTTTACTCTCATTGGAATGTGCCAAATGAGTATTTCCATGTCAGGTTGTCCGAGTTCCAGCGATAGGGGAGGCAAAAGCCACTGATGCAACGGGAGCAGGAGATCTGTTCGCCAGTGGATTCTTGTATGGTTTGGTCAAAGGGTTATCTCTCGAGGAATGCTGCAAAATCGGGTCTTGCAGTGGTGGGTCGGTAATTCGGTCCCTTGGGGGTGAAGTCACCCCCGAGAACTGGCAATGGATGTACAAGCAGATGCAGATCAAGGGCCTTCCTCTTCCCGATATTCGGAATTGATTCTCTCTTTATCCTTGTTAACAATTAGTTCCTAGTGAAAGTGGTCTAATCGATTGTGTCACTCAAATGCAGGGAACTCATTCTTCTAGCCCCTTTGCCATTCTTCTAACCCAATGGAGCAAAAGGGAAAAGGCTATATATGAGATCCATTTTCAGGGTCATCTGTACTTTCATCAGCATCATAACTAATGCATGTTTTCGAGTCAATAATGTCTTGGACATGATTGTATCATCTGATCGTTTGCTTGTCAGGGTTCATCAAAATTAGGACCTGCCTTTGTCTAAATATAGAAGTTGTTTAAGGATGCCAGAAAGGCCAAGACCACTACTGTCTTTTCTTGAAACCCCGTTGCTACACAGGGAGCTGGGTACCTAATCCCCTCTGTATAGCAATTCCGAAACACACCTTCTCCATTCACCTGTACGGAATATGACCTCGAGGTTCAGGTGACGTGCATCTTCTACTGTACATCCATTAGGAATAGAATGCAGGATCCCCATTGTCCGCCTGCACGAAACCTTAGCCTGCAAGAAAGTAGTCTCTTTCGTTCATGAAAAGCTTCCATGAACCAGAAGCGTAGATGGAACACTAAGAGAAACTCAGCAAGCTGCTAAAGTAGGCTAAGCCGTTAATTAGATCCACAACAGGTTGAAGCTACCTCCCAAAATCCAAGCCACCACTAAAAGTCAAGTTCAATGGACACAATCCGAGAGAAGTAGGGAGAATAAGGGCATCAATCATGCTACACCATCAGCAGCATACTCGACCATAATGGAAGAATAGTCATCGGTTTTCCACAGCTCAAGCCATTATTGCCAGCGTGCCTTTGTGATTAGGGAGGACCGACTCAGCATCCCATTAGATGGAGCATGATGGCATTCTGAGCGTGCATCCGATTCTCAGCCTGAGGGAACACTATAGAATTTGGAGCTTCAATAACACCATCTGTCACCTCGACCCCTCTCTCTGCTGGCAAACAGTGCATGAAGTAAGCCTTCGGGCCTGCTAGCTTCATCATGGCTTCATCGACCTGGATAGGAGCAGGTAAAGGCAGTGAGACAATCAAACAAGGTAAATGTACATATTCATGTCAGTACCTTGGAGAGGAATTAATAAATCTATCTCAAATAATAAATATTTTCTTAGTAAAAAACCATTGCCAAGGTGATACGGCCACTATCCAATATAATTCTTTTTCAACTTCCTCGATTTATTTGAGGTTGGTATGCATAACTTCACGCCGTCCAGGCATACTGTCTATTAGTTCGAATATCATTTTTATTTGAACTGAATGCAGGAGGGGCTGATATTTAACATGAAGGAAAGTAATATTAAGATTAAAATTCAGAGACATCTGATTAGTAAAGGTTTCCCCATGTTCATAACCTCGCTCACCAATTACATGAACGCACATGATGCAGATATAGTTGCTATTAGGTACCTGAAACCCTTGAAACACTTGACGACGATAAGCAGCCTCTTCCTTCTGCCCCATGCTGGCCCAAACATCGGAATACACAACATCAGCTCCTCTAACAGCTTCTTTAGGATCATTGGTTATCTCAATCTTGCTTATTCCAGCCTGTCTAGCCTTCTCAACAGTTTTTTCATCTGGCTCAAATCCTTTGGACAGGCACAGACAAAATGGAAAGGGACAACTGCTGCAAGCAATAACCAAGAGTGGACAATGTTGTTTCCATCTCCAACATAGACAACCTGAATGATGCATCATCATCACAGTTAACTAGAGAAAATTAATATCAGACTGATGAGAAAGACCAGTTAACCAAACATTCGACTCAAAGACAGAAATAGGTCTACCTTTGTCCCTTCAAGCTGACCAATGTGTTCAATTATGGTAAGGGCATCAGCCATAATTTGGCAAGGATGGTTATAGTCAGTCAGACCATTGACAACGGGTACACTTGAATACTTAGCCAGATCAAGGATGTCCTACAGAACAGGAGATAATTCCATTTACAGTGATATCAGAAGAAAAGCCAAGAAATTCAGTTAAAAAAACAAAAGAAAATGTTTCCTCAAGGTCAAGGAGGATAGATATTACAAACTGAGTTTTGATGTTTAACAAGAGTCCATCACAAATGTTTTAGGAAGTTTAATGTCGAAAAGCAAAAGGGCAAAAAAAAAAAAAAAACTCACCAGCGTACCTGATGAGCAAATACACGTGCCATAATGATGTCATTATAGCCGGACAGAACACGGGCAACATCACGAGTTTCCTCCCGCTTGCCCATCTGAATATCATCTGGCCCTAAGTATATAGCATGGCCTCCAAGCAAGAAGAAGCCAGTTTCAAAGGAAACCCGAGTTCGCATTGATGGTTTAGCAAAAATCATAGCCATCGTCTTCCCTTTAAATGGTTGAAATGACCTGTCCCCTGACTTGATGATTGATTTGACCTCTGCTGCCCTGTTCAACATCTTCATGATTGTTTCTTTGTCAAAATCATCTATGTGCAGAAAATCTTTCGGCTCAGATTTTGCTGCAAAATGGAAAGACAGATCTAATGAGCTAATATGATTGATCACTCATTTGCTCAGGGGATCTGTAATGGGACAAATTATAATTTGACAGTCGAAGTAAGAACAGTTTGCCACGATTAGCGTTCTGCTACCCCAAGAAGGCGATCATTCAGCAGTTAGTTAACCAATGAAAAACTTTTCACCTTTCCTTCTACATTTTCTACGACGAACAACAATATTATCGAATGAAGCCAAATAAAGATTTGCTAGCGTTCAGTGACGCATGAAGGAAAGGAGAATTCAATAATTTCAACAGCCATGCAGCATTCCAGATCTTAGCAACTGAGATTTATGGAACATTGTCTAGCCACTGTTTATCGCAATTTCAGTCTATCTAATCCGACCAATTCGTTTTCGAGCACCGGACAAGGAAAATCGTAAAATGATTGATCAACGACGGGAAGATGAAGAGGACCAGGCAAGAGAACAGAAAGAAAAATGCAAAGGAGGAGCAGACCTTTCGCCGTGACAGACGGGGGAGCAGGGGTGGAAGAGGAGATTTGGCAGGAGATCGGCCGACGGTGAGAGGGGGAAATCGCCGGTAGAGAAACCGAAACGCCGACAGGGCGAGCGGAGTGGCGGAGACTCGTGCCAGAGAAGGAGGAAGCGGAAGAGGAGAGCGAAGCCTTGGCGGATGAAGCCGCGGAGTGACAGGAAATCGCCGCCATAGCTGAAAACCTTCAGGGGGCAACAGGCAGCTGCTGCTGATTCAGTGAGTTTCAAGTGAAGGAAGGCAGCAAGAGTCAGGCTCGCGAGTCCTAATCGTTGGGTTAAATTGGGGCGAATGTTAGTTTACTGAAATGCCCCTCGGCTGCTAGTAGGTTGGTAATAGTAATACCTTGACTCTTTGAAACATGTAAATGGGCCATTTTGAAGATTCCCCGCGGCCCAGGATAAATGTGGGCCCCAGATTGAGCCCAAATTCATAAGTTCGACCCACAACGGGCCCAAGTTGACTGATCCATCAGAAGAAAAAATGGAATTTTCATCCGTCTTCTCCTTCATGAGACAACCACCCCCATCAATTCATCATCGTCATCGTCATCATCAACCGGCGACCAGAAACAGAAAGCAAAGAGAGCCATTCCTCTCGGTACTCCAAATCTGCAAAGAAGACTGGGACATGGCTGTAAACCTCATTCTGATTTGTGTACCTGGCTATTATGGCTTTCAGAAGTAATTCCGTGTCTATGGGACATGCTATGGAATAAGGCCACGATAACGTGCTGAGATTGAAGCTAAAAAAAAGAAAAAATGAAAACTCGATATCATACATGTTGAAATTATCAAATTAAAGATGGCATAAATTTGGTTGAGTTTCAGATTCGATTTGTCTAGGTCTTCACCCTTCCTCTTAAGAGATTGTGTGAATTTCTCTCTTCTCTCGATTAGTAGAATGTCATAGAAATTTAATTTATAGTGTGTGGTTCAAAGATTATAACCCTTTATTGCATAAAAATGTCCAAAGTTTTACTAATTGTCAATTTATTTTTTTTTTGGATAAAATGCAGCTTTGCTCTTTATATTACTAATCATATTAACGGTCAATTTCACTCATAATAAAAGTAGAAATTTATCTTTTAGTGTGTTCACATATAGTCGGACCAAATAATTGGACAGTGCACATGCCGGGTCAGTTAATATATCGTTGGAGTGTATTAGTTGGATTAAATCCAACGCCCTGGATATCACTTCTTTGAATATTGACCGGTTGCATTATTTGTCGCATCCTTGAATCAGGAGTGGAATTAGTTAATGGATACACACTCTCCTCGCTTTGAAGGATGAGACATGCCACAGCCTTTTGCTTGAAGACTGCCCTGGAATGTAGTGAGGTAATGGTTTTGCAGGGATGGAAAGGATCAGAAGCGGCTGGATCGCATACCGAGCATAGCCTAAGAGAACCATAAGACGACCGAAAGTATACTGCAAAGCTTGGTGTGCGTGTGCAGTCTCTGTGTTACGGAATTCTGTACAAATCATGATCAGACCTGACTTCTCTGGACCTGTGG
Source organism: Lagerstroemia speciosa (assembly GCA_037672795.1). Taxonomy (NCBI): domain Eukaryota; kingdom Viridiplantae; phylum Streptophyta; class Magnoliopsida; order Myrtales; family Lythraceae; genus Lagerstroemia; species Lagerstroemia speciosa. Next base: position 14,914,305 of record CM075292.1, on the reverse strand, counting down.
TCTCATGAGCAAGACAAGATTCATTTTTTCCCCCCTTATCAACTTTGTCATAGCAGTCGTGTCAGGGATGGACCAGCGGGTCCTTTGCATTGATCAAGATCGACATGTTATCGAAATATATCTGACATCTCCGGACTCTGGAGCACTTCTTCCACTGAAGGGGGGCAGGCTGGCATTACGTTGGTTCGCTCGCACGAGCACACAAGAACTTTGATTTATTACATTAACTGCAGCCGTAGCTTTGACACAGAACACAGAGACTTAATTGCGTAGTCGATGGTGAACGTAGACCTCCGCTGAAGGAGGCTTATTTGGCGACCCGGAGGGGTAGAAACTACGTATATGTGTGTGTGTATATATGTGGATCAAGGAGGGGCAGGGCCCGAGATCTTGACTCTGGATCACCTCAGCACCTGAAGTAGCAGAAGCAGGCGAATCCCGGGAACTGAGCGTGGCAAGCTCCATGAAGCGCACTTTCCCAGTTCCTGCACTGCCTGTTGCAGTTGCCCGTGTTTCCACAGAAGCCCGACCACGTCTTGCTCCGCCTCTGGCAGAGTCTTGCTTCCACCATCGGCATTTCTGCGCATGCATCACCACACCCATCGATCGGAAATGAAAGAATGGGCGTAGAGATATCGAGAAAATTATGAGCCTCAAGGTGAGCACGGAATTAATGACATAAAATATTAATATTGCCAACAAAGTTTAACTTCATGATTTCTTGATTATTTACTTCACCCAACTTCATGTCAGTAAACAACACTACCGATCGATACGAATGGGAATCAAGCCTGTAGTCTCGTAAGATACTCTTGATATATATGCTCTATTCACTGAACTCTAGGCGGTTACCGTGTTGCCCAGAAGCTTCTACTCACTCTCGATATATATTAGACTCAAGATGCACACACGAAACCTCTTTGTTACCCGGAAAAGAGACCGTTAATTGAAAGCCGATGCCACGTTACAGACGGACAGAAAGAGAATGGATCGGGATTCAGTTTGAATCGGTGTTATGGGAGAGCTTGTGACAGGACCCATGCGTACCTGTAACTACTATAAAGAGAGAAACCACCAGGATCAGGACCAGGGAGTGAGTGAAGGTGGTGGCTTGCTTGGCCATTTCTTCACCTTTTGCGGAATTTCACACACTGCACTGTTTCTGGATTGAGCGATGCTTATCGTTCTGCCAGCTCTCAATATATACACAAACGGTATGCCCATAAAATAATATTGTATAAATTGTTCAATTTACGTGTGTTGGATTTTTGAATACCATGTCATATACAACAAAAAAAATTGTCGATTTTCCACTATTTACAAGAGGCTAACTCATCTCCAAAATCCAAATATTTGAGTTGATCAAATGTTCTGATATTCAATCCTATATTACATTCACAATCTTTTCTTATTTTCACGATGGATCTGATCGTATTCTTGGCACTCATGCTCATGTGATTAGACTGTCTACACTGGTTATGTGCCATTGAACACTTGCTCCAACGCTTGATCATGAGACAAGTATTTTTCTTTCATATTCTAGCGAGGAATTGATCACAGGTCACACTTAGTCCTCCTTACTCGCGTGCTCATTATAAACTTCAATCTGAAACCATACGATGTGTGGTCTAAATTGTAACATACTTAAATATAATGTTAAAATTTTTACCGGACTTTTAAACGATCATATCATTATTTTAAACTTTTGAATTGAAATGTGTTCTAGCCTCGTATAGATTTGATGGAAGTTTAGCAATCATGATGATAACAACAGCAAGCTTGAGAGTTGAGACAGGTAGACCGGACAGAGTGAATCCTGTATGGCCAGTTTCGACAGATGGAGTAACTTGGCGGTTCCCCGGTCTGAAGTTGCGATATGAACATGTGGATGGTTCAAAAAAGTCAAACCGATAGATTCGGATTAACATGTGAACGGTTCGAAAAAAAAGGGTCAAATTGGTAGATGGGGATTTAAGCATTGCCTGCAGATTTCAAATCTTTTGGACCGGTCTTTTGTCAGTGTGTGGGTGAAAGGGACTGCTGCCATGGAATGTAGTGAGGTCAACTTTGGTTGCACATGACCCATAGATCTGGTCAAAATATTGATCGATTAATTAATCAATTATCGCTTCAACGGGCTTAACTCAAATATTGTTATCCAAGCTCCCAGTAAACGTTACCACCTAAACTGAAAGCAATGGAATTAAATGGATGTTTTAACCTCTCATTTCATATGTTTTACTTAATGTACTCATCAGAGTTAGCTATGCACATTTTATTAAGATAAATTTTCTTCTTATCTTGGTGGAACGAAGATTTCTTAAAAAGGACCTAGAGAATATCCTTTCCATTAGCTCTTACAATTATATTTCTACTATATTTTCAAAACAAATATAAAAAATACTAATTCGTGCTATACATTTTGCCCCGTAAAACTCATTCCATTCCATACTCATTCCACTTAGGCATCTGTGACTGACACAGCAATGTAACCAATGGAGAAAATCCATTAATAGAGTTTTAACTTCCGCGAGGAAGGGTTCAAATTTGAGTATCATCAATTTTGTCAACATAACCAATGGAGAAAATTCATTATTAGAGCTTTAACTTTTCGTGAGGAAGGTTTCGGATTTAAGTACTGTCAATCAGGAAAAATCAAGTTTTAACTTTTGTGAACTGACTGCATTCAAATATGTATCAAGCAGGAAGCATTAGGTTTATATCAATACGTAGAAGTCTGCTATTTGATGATTAGAACACAAAATCGACAACAAAGCTCTTGGAAAAAGGTGTGCGCGCATTACTAAGGAGGGACCGGTTCTTTGGGCGGAGCCCGTTGAAGGTGAAGTGAATTTTTAGTGGCAATATTGCAGCTTGTAAGATCAATATTGTTGGTACGATACATGTGTCACGATGGGTCACGGGACACAATTATTTATGTAAAATTTCAACTGGATCTATAAGAGTTTTGACTCGTGATCCAATCAAAAAATTTAAACTAATAGTTCGGTGATAATAACTCCATTGTAAATTAGTTTTTTCAACTCACTAAAAGGTAACTAATAAGGGATTCAATATTAGTAACTTCCTCGATGTATAATATCTAAGATATAAAGAGATACATTTTGATGTCTTTCCCGATTGATCTCCGACATTGTTGTAAATGGAGGGTTCGGATCCCAGGTTTCAGGTACGAGGCGTATGGGAACAGGGCGATCTTGTACCGTCCAGCTAATTAATCTCGGTTGAGCCTCCTTATAACTATAGCTATACGTGTACGCATAATCTCCTTTCTCCTTTTACTTCATCTCTAGCTACTTCATTGTTTAGCAAGCCGATTGAAACTCGAACGTAGATCCAAACCCCATGACATGATCTAATTGATCGATGTTTTATTGAAGCAGGCAGCCGTTACATTATTTCTACAACACGAGCACGGGGACTTTGATTTTATTACAAAGTTTGATTGATGGCTAGCAGTGAAGCAGGCTTGTTTAGTGACGCTTAACAGACTGTTCTTGATGATCCATCAGCACGGAAAGTAGCAGAAGCAGGCGGCTCCCGGGAACCGAGCGTGGCAAGCTCCATGGACGGCACCTTCCCACTCCCTGCACTGCCTGTCGCAGTTGCCCGAGTTCCCGCAGAAGCCCGTCCACGTCTTGCTCAGCCTCTCGCACTCTCTTGCCTCCGCCATCATTGGCGTTTCTGTGACATATACCCACGCACGCACGCATGTTACATGTTAGACTCAGAGATGCACGTTAAAACGGACCACAATCGGAAGCCAATGCTGCTTTACGCACGAACCCAACGAGAATGCATTGGAATTGATCTGTCAGCATCAGGACCCTGTACCTGTAACTGCTAGAAAGAGGGAAATCATCAGGATCGGGACGATGGAGTAAGCGACGAGAGTTGCTGTTTGCTTGGCCATTTCTTCTCGGCCGAGTGTTGTGGTGTTTCTGAATTGAGTTGACACAACTTTGAGCCCAGATGTTTTGTGCAGCAGACGAAACCAGTTCTTGCCTTGCAAACTTGCCCCAACATCGATGGAATATGTCTATTTATACACGAACTGTCAGCCCAGATGTTTTACGCAGCAGACAAAGCCAGCTCTTGTCTTGCAAACCTGCCACAACATCCATGGAATATCAAATGCGATTGTAAAAGAAGTTTATAAATCTAGAAAATGATAAAATTTAGAAGAATATAAGACATGATAAGTCCCTTTTTAACAAGAATTGAATTTAGAACTCTTAATTTCAAGTCTAGAATAATATTTTTACACATTTTTCTCAATCCATGAAAGTCAAAAACATAAAACCAACCATAGGATTGCCCGCCGAGGAACAGAATACAACGGAGGCACCAAAGCCAAAGGAGCATTGTCACACGGCCAGCCGATGCAATGCGATAAAAAAAAGAGAGAGAATAATGTCTTGTCCAGATTTGTTTTATAAATCTAGAAAATGATAAAATTTAGAAGAATGTGCAGACATGATAAGTTCCTTTTAATAAGAATTGAACGTAGAACTCTTAATTTTAAGTCTAGAATAATGTTTTTACACAATTTTCTTAATCCATGAAAATCGAAAACATAAAACCAACCACAAGATTGCCCGCCGAGGAACAGACCGCTATGGAGGTACCAAAGCCAAAGGAGCATCATCACACGCCCGGCCGATGCGATGAGACAGAAAAAAAGAATAATGTCTTGTCCAGTCCAGATGCTGAGATGCGTCTTACATTCACTTGCTTGTCCCATTAAAGAAATAGTGCTCTCGAAAATTTCTCATTTAGTTCTTTCCCTTTTGTTTCCTTCCTCCCCAAATTCCTTGACTTATACATGCTTATGATGAGCTCGAGTTTAGAACAATAAGTGCATGAGTAGGGGTCCCGATCCAACCAGATATTCAGTTCGGGACAGCACATCAAATTGCATGCTACGGTTGAAACTATCTCGATTTCACCCTCTGAACCGAAGACAAATGGACCGTGGTTAGTTCTTCAGTTTGAACTTTGTTAATATCTGACATGCATGTACACCAGGCTGGGGAGAGGAATATAGATCCAAGAGAATTTGCTAGCTTTGTTTGATTGCTCAGAGTTAGATCCAAGATCGCGAGGATGGGGTCTATCTCCCAAATAGGACATGGCGATAAATGGCTTCAACGAGGACTGGAGACGAGAGAGCCTGAGCTTCTGCAACCAGGGGCAAATCAATGTTTGTACAGTAGGATCAAGATAAGTTGATAATGGTGTCATCTGTTCTTGCAATTCCAAAAAAGACATGTTCTTCGGGCATACTAGGTCGCGTCCATGTTAATGCAATCTGTTCGAGTCTCTCCGTCGAGGATGTTTATAGAGTGACGGGGAACCATTCGTCTCGAGTTTCCCTATCGGCCACTTTGACAAAGGTACTAAGGCTTGACTGTTCACTTGTATATAAAACTGTTAGGAATATGCCCTAAATCCAATTACATATGATATAACGGGTTCTATCTTTATTTATGAAATATAATTTGAGGCATTTTTATTCATCATGTGCGGAGCATATTTATTATTATGATGAAATCCATAAATTGAGGTTCATTTTAGGGTTATGATGAGATCATACCAGTGAGACCTGAAATCTCAGAAACCTTAGTTTAAAAAACATTCCTAGTCATAGAGTCACTTAATAGGGGATCGGTGATTTGATTAAACTGGTATACTCGTTATATACTCTAAAGTAGAGGGTAATTGATCTCACAATTATTTATGAAGAGTCACTAATGTAAGAGTATAAGTGCTCATTATGAAATGTGTTCACTGAAATGACTTGCTAGAAGATGGCCTAGTAGATTATGAAATAAATGTCAATATGCTAATCCTCATGTGATAGTATGTATAAGTAATCCTTAGACCTGAGATTACCATAGCACTTTATAATTGTTAAATTGAGGTTTTGGTCTATTCCTTAACATGACTCTCTGAGACGTGCATAGGGTATTCTGAACCCAATGAGACTTTTATGGAGGTAGTGAGTAATCAATAACGATTCAGTTACTCCTAATAGGAGAGAATGCCCAATGTATTCTGCTTAGTATTGACTAGAGAAGTTTCTAGTTAGAGTGGAATGAAAATTGAAAAGGAGTTTCCAATATTTTATAATTGAGTCAAATATTTGAGAATTGGAAATATATGAATAAGTATTGGGGTTTGACATTTTATCTATACCCTAACTTATTCCGGATATTGTATAACTGAAGGATTTAATTATATGGTAATTAATCACCAAAGGGTATTCGATCCTTCGATTGAAATCCTCACTGTCCGCGTAGTCATGACGCGTTGCTAGACGTCAATCTTGACTCGTGGGTCTATACGATTAAGAGTTAGTTGAATAATTTTATTAAAGAGTTTAATGAGATTATTTAGAATATAATTATTGGACCTACTACTGGTTTAGTATGGAACCCAATTAGTCACACATAATACAGGTTCTTCTCATAACCAAAATTTAATTGTTTAAATTTTGGATCGGGCAGATAAAATTTTCGCTAGTACGAATTAGCTTATAACGGTCACACACCTTATTAGATAAGGTTATCACGGAACTAAATATCGATTACACGGGCATAAAAATTACCGAATGCAATTAAGTTAAATTTATAAAATGCACATGCACAACAATTTAATTGGTTGATGAATTTTTCAAACGAATTAGGTGCAATGCCTTTCATGAAAATATTTCGGTGGCCGTTTGTGCATTATTCACTAATAATGATACAACATTCATTTTCATAACGTACATTCACAGCCATCAGTGTGTCTGCATGAGAAAATAAAAATAGTAATAATAATAATAAAAGAAAAGGACATTGGCTGGTTTAGGGGACGTTCCATTTTTTTTGGAGAGCCGAGAGAGAGAGAGAGAGAGAGAGTCTCTTGTCTGTGCCGAGAGTCAGAAAAGAAGGAGATATAGTTTTTTCTCTATTTGTGGCTGTGTGTCTAAGGAAGAGCTGAAGAAAATAACACGAGTTCCGGTGTGACCGTTCGAGAAAGAGTTTCTCGATTTTCTACGAGGAGGTCTGGTGTGGATACCGTGGAGGGCGTGCACTTGTGCGTCTAGTCAAAGGATCGATCCAGGAGGTTCGTGATCGGACGCAGCGGTTCGTTTCGGCGGCGTCGAACAACATCCACTCGAAGAATACAATATAAGGACCGAGTCAGAGTCCTTGCAGGTATAATTCTAAACATCCTCGTTAGTTATAATTCTGAATTATTTCGAAGTGATCGCTGGAACTGGGAATAAAATTTTTTCGAAAATCTAGCATTCGCTGCGCCACGATTCCCAACAGAAACACCATTCCTCCATTTCCAAATGCTACGTACAATCAATGCACCGCACAAGGGGAGAGAACAATGATCAATAACATTCAGATAAAGATGTAATGGATTTCTTGACGTAGATTTTATGCCGTTGACGGAACATAGACGAAAATAAAATCTCATATCGGAAACACACAATACAATTCTTTTGGCGTTTGAGTGAAGAAGGTGCTGTATTTATCAATCGTCCAGTTGCCAATTTATAGCAATCCCATGTGGACAATAAATTTTATACAGCTGCTGGAGCTTTCACCGGATGTTCGTTGTCTGCAGGATTACAGGGAATTGGGACCTGATAAAAGAGTCTGGGCTAGTCGAGTGGGGGCTGGTTGCTGCACTTTTTTCTCCGAAGGCCACGACTACCTAGGCTATCAAGTAGATGCCGAGTCAAGTATCGGGACAGTCCACGTCAATCTTGGCTTGAAATGCTCGGCGGCGAAGCTTTGCTTGAGTCTTATTCTTATTGTGTTTTCATGGACTGAGCTTGGTTCCGAGTGATATTCAACAAAAGATCTGCTAGACTTTGTCCGGGTACTTCAGAGCCTATTACTAATGCCGAGCTTCAGATCAACTACTCTCCAGAGGAAACATGGGGACACACCAGACGTTTATAATTGAGTACTGATGTGCTGTTGAAGAGCTTAGTTCGAGTCTGAGCAAAACCGACTAATCGAACTTGATGGAAGTGGAGGCAGCTTGAATCGAACCTGAACCAGATACCCCTTGTGTGATCAGCTGTACTAGAAGCAGTACTTTTGAGCTGTTCTGTAACTCATGGAAGTTCGATACGGCCTCAACAAGCATGGAATTTTTTCGAGGTAGAAGTCGATCCCGATGGAAGAAGCGAACACAATAATAAATGTCCACCGGAGGCCCTAGGTGATTCCATAAATAAACTTCTGACAAGGCATTTACTTCTGGTAACCAACCAGCTGTGCAACTCACATTTACTTTTTCTCAACCAATCATGCTCTCCATCTACAGTGCCCATGAGAAATGATACATAGCAAAAAAAAAGTTTGCTTGAACAAGAAGTGGAGCATCCTAAGCACTTCACTGGAAAAGTTCAAAAGGGTAGCAGATCAAGGAGACCAGACACAGACAAAACATCGGCATTGCGCTGTTCCTGTTGCATTCTTTTATAGTAATATTACCCATGATGCCAAAGGTTAAGTCTTTCAGAAGTTCCCTAAGATGATGCTCTGTTTCTTGTTTGATATTCCCGTGGCTGTTATTAATGAATGTCTGGCATGGCTCTTGGATCCTCTGCTTCTTCTGACACATTTCAGTGCCCTTTTCTTCAGAGATGCACAGAACTTGGGAGTTAAAAAGACATTCCTTTTTGTTTTTCATTATTCTACTTCTCTTCTGACTCTCCCTGACAGTGTGGATTATGTGCTCTGTCTGCAGAAAACAATAGTGTCAGTGGAACTGCTGTGCTCAAAGTGCAGGAGGAGGGTGATGAAGCAGGTAGCCGCCATTGAAGGCATCACCTCCATTGTCCTTGACCCACCCAAGAACACCGTGACTGTCATCGGGGAAGCAGACCCCGTCGACATCATCAAGAAGGTTCGCAAGTTCAGAAGGTCCGCCACGATCGTCAGCATCGGACCCCCTAAGGAAGAGAAGAAAGACTCCTCCTCCTCTGCCTCGACGACCCTCCCTCAAACACCGATGACCTGCCAGAGGTGTGATGTCTGGTACGTTATTGCTGAGGATCGTTATAGTTACTGCTCTATCATGTAAATTGTCATATAGTTTCATTCGACTCGACCGGCTCTGGAAAAACAGGGTTTAGTTTCCCGAGCTTTCCTGACTTGTATGTGATGGTCATTTGTTCCTGTGGAATGGTTAAGTTCCCACCATTATCGAGTATAAGCTCTTCATGTTATGATATGCGTTGTTCTATGTTCAGTTATACACTTTCCATTAAATTTGATTCCGATTTCAAAAGATTCTGAGGCATACCAGTCGGAGGAAGGCAACTGTTGATAGTTCAGTCCGTGACAGAACATCAGGAGAAGTCTTGATGCGTTCTGCTTTCTTTTAATTGTCCATTTACGTATTCTAGGATTTCTTCAGCCTCTGTTTAGGCCACGAGCAAGGCCTGTGAGGGTAAGCTTGTTCTGGAATCGAGTCACTGTATCGAACTTGATTTGCTTGCCCACTTTTGCTCTGATCTAGAGCATGCAGTCAATGAATAGCAGCATCCAGCATTCCTGCCGTGGGCATCACGAACTCCCTTCCTTCTCTAGAATTTCCATGTGTATCCTCGAGTTTGTTTAGCCCTTCGGAGACAGTTACTGAAGGCATGGACGAGGAGGTCGATCCTCTTTGTTCAGTGCAAGAGTTGAGAATATCACTAGGAGGTTCGGGCAGCATCTGATGAACTGCAAAGATATCGAAAGGTCCCAATACTGAGTGTCGAGTACTGTGTTGGAGCCTGTGAAGATCAGGTGCATAGAAGACCCTGAACGAATTTCGTCGGAGAAACTCGGTTTCTCTGGTCGTTCTAACCGATGTATTTACTGAACATAACGATCTACAAAGTAGTTAATTTTAAGACTATACATGTCAAGAAAACCGGCACAGTGGATAGCTCGGTGCAGTGAAATGACAGGGGATTGGATTGTTACTCGAAGAGCATCTTCTCCATTGCAGAAAACTGAAACGACTCATGGAAGGTGCAGCGACAACCGCTCTACTTGACTCGGCTATGCTCTACAAACTGATCGAGCGGGTACTCTTTGATTGCTCGAGAACCCAAATCGAAGTGTCAAGAGCTCGAAACCGTTAAGATCAACCAAGGCTGGTAGAAATATTGTCTACCACACGTGAGTAATCGACTGGGCGAGAACACGAGCCAGTCGTTGGAGACTCTGGTTGGAAGATTGAACTTGGGAGTGAAGCGTCCTCTGTGTTCTGTCGGACTCTTCGAGCTATGCCATGACAACATTAATTAGTTGAGGCTCACTGACAATTGTTGAAGCAGGGGAGTGCTGGAAGCAGAGCCTGTGTTTGGCGGGTCCGACGTTTTTTACGGTTGACACGTGGCAGTTAGCTAAGCAGGTGCCCGAGGAGGAGAAAAGTCTCACACACACACACACATATATATATATATATATATAACAAGTATACGTGATATCACAGACTAATCAAATCAAGTTATTTTTAAGGCTATTTTTTTAGATTTTATTTAAAAAAATTTTAAAAATAACTAAATTTTATTAGATCATAATATTATATCTTCACTGTCATATAATACACTCGTTACACATAACACTTTCTCAGGAGGAGGTGTGGTTCTGATTGCTACCTGGATTTCCCTTCTCCTTTTTTTTTTTTTTTTGTGATGATGGAGGCTTTAATCCACTGCTTCCCACCAAACTCTTACACGCTTTTACAAGTGGGTGGGGCAGCCTCTTCCAAGGTTTCGCGCAGGGTGGGTTTTGAACTCCTGAACCTGGGCAGTGTTCCCAGCTCAGGAGAAAAGACTAACCAACCCAGCTGGCCCGGGAGCTTTCTTACTTCCTTCCTTTCTTTCTTTCTTTTTTTTTTTTCCCTCCAGAAACACAATGAGAAGCTCTTTTTGTTTATACTGGTTTTTTTTAATAATGAAGAATTATTGATTCTCCCGCAATTTATAGACAGTCCATAAATCAAAAAATTCAAGCAATTTATACATGCAAGTATATGTAAAGATCATCTCACCAAAGACTATATGCTTATATATGTACACACACTTTTCTCGCATTTTTTATTTATTGATATATTTTGAAAGAAAGTTTTAGAAATTAGCACTAGTAAAAGACGAGTAAGTATTTTCAAAAAAAAAAAAAAGAAGGTGAATAAGCACATACTCCGTTACTTTTGGTGTAAAAGTTTCCTCTAAAACTATAAAATTTATTATAATATGGGATTATCGGAATATTGCATCAATGTTATTTGGCAGTTCATTATTTAACAGGAATTAGTCACATTAACATATTTGTGAGAAAGTATGTAGACATTAAAATATAAATTTAAATCATAAAAATTCTACAAACTTAGAAAACTGTTAAAAATCCTAAGAAACCCTTTAAAACTTTAAAAAGGACTCGTGCTCCATAATCAAGGAAACACCAACTCGTGTAAAATTTTAATAAAGTTTATAAGAGGTTGGGTTCATGTCCAACTAAAAAGGGGTCAGACATTATTCTTTCGGTATCTGGTTTAATTAGCTATGAGTTTCACATTCAGGTCTGGCGATATATGAGCCCACACAGTAACCTGTCCCAATATCATGTAAAATTTCAACCAGAACTATAAGAGGCCGGAAGTCATACCTAACCCAAAAGTTTAAACAAATAGGTTGGTGGTGCCCGTACTTTTGTAAATCATATTTCAACTTATTAACTTTTGGACGTGGATTTTACATCGACAACTTGGCCATGGATAAATATTCGGGATCTCAAGTAAAATGAAAACGTGACCAGTCACAGATAGTTCAAATTAAATTAATTAGACGCTACATTAATCCACAAAACCAGATTGTGAATACATTTGATCAATCGGACCCATTTTCTGTGTCGCCACGAGCTTATCAAATGATGAGAGACCTTGCTCCGCACAGGTTATTAGCCCGGAGATCGCTCAAGAGAGAACAGATTGTAGATCGATCTCTATATGTAGATAGATCGATGACGACGTGCTAAACATGCTTGATCCTCGTGTCTAAGTTACATTTCCCTCGGTTTCCCAGCCTCCGACGATCCAAAAACACGTCGCTCGGTCACCTTCAGATAGAATTGGCTCGAGTCATGGTGGGTCGTTTCTTGTCCTGGTAGCTGAACAGTTAAGTTGATCGATCAGTTGGTGTAATCAACTATTGCACTGCCATTTTCGATAGATCGATCTCAGAGTTCATAGTCCTCCACTGAAGTCCTGTGGCGGCCAAATGCTGCCGCCGCCGCCGCCGCATCCGTCGTTAGTAATGTAAGACATGCACGACAGGGGGACGAGACAAAGCCCTCGGCTCCTAAGGTCTTGCCTCGGCTCTTCGTTGTTACATGCACCTTCATTTCTCGATTCCTGAAAAGGTTAATAATGTTTTTTTATTATAAGAAGGCCAGTAACCTAAACCTAGGAGGCACCGGAAATAAACCAGTATACAAAATTGCACCGGTGAAATCCAAATTTGAGTGCGGTACCATTATACCAAAATTCATTTCTATAACCACATGCATGAATAGCAAATGAACACTGTTCCATTTTTTCACAATGGACCCTGAGGTTTTTAATTTGTCCTGTCAAGTTTACGAGTTTCACTAGAATTCTCGAAACAAGGGACCGTTTCAAGAAGTTGCAGTAACTTAGAAGGTTGTACACAGTCAAGGATTTCTTACTCGTTTTGAGTCGGTGCCGTGTCTGCGTGAGGATTTCAGGTAAGGCACACTCAACGTCTGCATTAAAGATCTTGTAAGTTATCAATTCCAAGTATAGAACAACAGGGAGATTTATACTAGCTTAGGCCTCTGACCTCATTTATTTATCTAGATTTTAAAGCATAAAGTAGTCATGAAAAGACTAAAGAAGTTGAGGAATGACTTCCCACCCAAGTAACTGATCATTGTGATCATTACATTCTAATTCTAATCAACGGTATATATCATCTGATATTTGAAAATTTATTCAATCAATGCTAGTTAATTTGGAATCGAGCTGACCCTTTAAAAAATAAAACTTTCATCGTTGTATTTTTTTCCAGTACATAAGGAGGCATATATGGTTAAGAGATAGAATGAAGATGAGATAAAATGGTACGAGAAGTCCAATAAGTGAGATCGAATTCAGGACAAGGCGAAAGCGATACCAATTGTACAAAGTCCTCTTTCTCATAGCCATTTTTTTCATTAATAATATTTAAATACGAGATTTTACTTAAGGAAAACGAGTGTTAAAGTGACCTAAAGTCATCAGCATCCAATGTACCAGAGCCACTAATTCTACATATTGTAGCCTACATATGTTTGGTCCCGTGGAACAAGCTAGGGCAATTATTTTCGACCGATATCTGGAATAGAAAAAATGTGCAACAACTAAGTTAATCTATCAGAGCTACCTACCAAACACATAATGCACGATACATTTTGTTTACTTATCATGATCAAGAGCACGCGGGACTGAAGAGAAGACAGGAAGAAAGAACTTGGGTAATTTTCTAATCCAGGGAAAGAGGAGTACCTGGACCTGGTTTTGGAGGAATTTGATGTATCCTATGGCCTCCATCAGTACGGACGCTGTGTCTGTCTGCAACATTCCCTCATTCCACGGCACAACCACAAATACAAATGCCCAGAAAGAAAAAAATCAATAATAATCAAAGTTTTTTAAAAAAAGTTGCACCAGTAAAGTGAAATATGCTGTCAATCCCTTTCTACTTTCATTTTCGTCCTTTTTGAAAAATGTCAATACTAATCGAAGTATTCGAGTCGAATAAAGTCTTACCGGTCGGCGTTAAGTATTTTGCTTGAATGTAGATGTGCATGGAGATACTATTCCACACAGATAGTTACTTATGAGTTGATTACATCTGGCCATATCCGTAATTGTCGATCGGATTTTCAGGAAATGTTCGTAAAGATGAATCGTACCTTGCCAAAGGGTGCAACCAGTTGCTGCAGAGCTGCTATTCTATCTCCCAGCTTCTCCTTTCGAACCTGCTCAATAAAAAGAACCATTTAGTTCAATCATAATTGTGGAGATTAATGTTGTTCTTCCACTTATGTCTCGCGCACATATATTAGGTCGGTCCGTGCTGGTAAATTCCAGCAAGATTGTATCGCTGATGATCGCTGTTGTTTACCTTGAGGGGTTGGCAAGAAATCGATCGGGGCTCGAATCGTGTCTTCTTGGGAGCAACCTGCGAGGCCTTCGGCTCACTAATCGAGCTGTTTGGCCTTTTTGCTTCCGCTGTGTTAGGGTTAAACACTGGCATCTGATTTTTGATAATTAGAGGAAGGAAAATAGGGTTAGTTAAGAAGAATATGATCTCGAACTTCATTCACCGGAGTCTTCACCGGACGGAAAGGATTAATGCAACAAAGAGTGGGTAGAAGATGAAAACTTACTTTATCAAAGCTGCTACATTCCGGCCTGTAACTTGCTTGCTTCATGTGATAGAGACCCGAGTCGGGAATCAGCGACCCAAAATCACTTGTTCGTGATGTATTCAAATCATTCTCATGGATCCTTCTGTCACTTAGGAGATCGAAAGTTGGCCAATCATTCCTGCAGTCCAACGAGCCTGTTGACGAGGACCGGTAACCCGGGCTTGAAATATTTATGCTGGGATGGATCTGGCTCATGAAGTTAGTGCCCCTACTGCTTGGAAGACGGAATTCATCCTCGCCGGGAATCATAAACTGGTGTAGCCCGCCATCAATTCGTGAACTAGAAGACAAGGTCTTGAGCATGAGCTTCTGACTGAGCTCCGTGCTCAAATCGTTGTTCTTACTCGCTGTCATCCGGCTGCTCAACGGACAAAGATGTAAATCTTCGCCTAAAGTGGATGGGGAAATACCGTTGATGAGCATGTCGGTGAACGTCCTGGGGAAAGTGTCGGGGCCATTCGAGAGGTCAGCGCAGTGAAATCCCAGGTTCTGTGCCATCATCGGGTTGAATACTTCATTCCCCGTACTCCCAGTGCTGGTCGAGTTCTTTTCTTTCGATGTCGCTTCACCAGAACTCGAGAATCTGTAGTCGTTACTACTCTTTTATGAACAAGAACAATGTTATCTAAAGAAAATTAAACCAACGTATAAGGTTGTACGCAGGATCGTCAATTCGTGTCTAGTTATACGATTCGATAAATATTCATAAGATATGTATATATAAAATCCCGAGAATAATTTTACCCCAAAAAACGAGAATAGACATGAAAACGATGGAAGAATTTCTTTCTCCCTCTCCATCTTTATTTATGTATGATATTTTGGTTTGTCAAAGAGCTCAGTATCATCATCTCCAGTGAATTACTAACACAAGAACTACCAGCTAACATGCTAGGCTTGCAGAGAGAATTTATGCAAATGCTCATTGATTGGTAAACATCAAATCAAAGATCATCAAGGGAAAAAAGTGAAGATGTAGAGACGAAGGGAAGGGAAAAAAAAAGAAGAAAGGAGAAAAAGAGAGATTCCCAAAAGGAAAAATTAAAGCTACCCACTACTACTCCATGATGGTAACTCCTCACATGTAGAGAGAGATAGAGAGAGAGGTAGGGAGCTTACACCAAGTTGGGATGTGAAGCTGAAGGAGAGGGAGAGGAGGAGGAAGACCCAATGAGGAGATGGTCATGGAGGTGATCATAGTGTGGGTTGATGATCCTGTCCATGATGATGATGATTGATGAATGGAAACAACTGTGAGTGGGATCAGTAGAATTCTCTTTCTAAGCATGGATGGATGAGCTCTTGAAAATCCCAAGATGGGTCTGCATTGTGAGTGATTATAACCCCCAAAGCATCGATTTCAGACAGGAATCTCTCCTCTCCCTGTGACTGAGAGGGACACTGAGAGAGAGAGAGTATATCTGAGTTCGGCTCAGGTGACAGCCCACATAAAAACTTCATTGCTTTTCACCATTGTTTTTTAACCTTTCCTTTTGTTGAGCTTCAATGCCCCCTTTACTCTTTCAAGCTCCCACTAGAAAAGTGATGGACACCAAGGGAAAAAAAAAAGCTTTCTACATGTTCACGTTACCCTCGATCTCAGATCATAAGAGTTTGAATTTATTTTCATATGTAGAACTAATAATATTGCCTCTCTCTTTCTCATTTCTTAGTTCCATTTTTTGAAAATAAAAAAGAAGGCGAGAGAGAAATAGGAAAATAATTTAAAGGAAATTGATCACTGTCCATCAGTGTAATCATGAGGTTTTCTTTGGGGGATGGTGGGGTCAAACAATTTCATCTGCTTCTGTAATCACTATTCATTGGCCTTCTTAATTGCTTCCCTAATGAATTCTTCATCTAGCTGGACGCTTAAAAACAATTCTCTCTCTCTCGGGGTGCTTTTTTGTTTGGGAAAGAGAGACTGCAATTAGGGCAAGATGATTACAGGGCACTTAAGCAATGATTTTGAGGATACATTACAATATTTGATGGGAGTGCCTTCAATCCCAAGGCTGTCTAAAGGCACATATCTCTCAAAGATATATTATGCTGCCCACCATTCCTCTCACTCTCTCTCTTCCTCCCCCTACATGTGTGTCTATATAAGCTCTAGGGACTATAATATACAAGATGTTACACATACTTATGTAAGTATAGTTAAATATGTACGCAGTACATTTTTTCTTGCTATAAAAAAGGTTGGTTCGTTTAAAATGGGATGAGAGGAACGAAAAATAAAGGGTATAAGGAAACCGAGGAAAATCAAATTTTAGAAAGTCTTTTGTATAACATGTATAATATATAATCGTGCTCACGTAGTATAACAAATTAATAAGATTCATTCATTTTAAGATTCTTCTATAATGTCTAAAAACAATAAAAAAAATGGTAATATAAATAACTGAATCTCATTGATTTGTAACACCATATAAATACTGATACATGATATACTTATTACATATACAAGAGTTTCTCCTCTTTCTCCATGTGGCGGAGATTTTCCTCGAGCGGTTTTCTTGTACTGCAAGTACTTATCGCTTGTAATAATTTCTAAATGTGGCACGATGGCATGGATCCACACATGGGAGAGATTTAATTAGACTTGGAAGACTTCATTCAATGCATTACTCATCAAGGCCCAGATAGAATTTTGACATGGCTTAATTGATATGCCTAAAGATGTGTAAATTTAAGCAAAAAAAGAAAAGGATGAAGGTAGGACAGTCTTTAGGGAACGAGATTAGTGGTGTTTGCTGCCGATTAATGACACCCTCTATCAAGTTGATTCCACTTCTTACACGCACACGTATGTATTTGAGAAAATCCAATGAACTCGATAAAATTCGAGTCGGATGGCCCGTTGAGATGCAAAACTCTTATAGCCGTAGATCTTTCCACTCACAGTACTCAAATTCAAGATACAATTGAGTAAGAAAGAGGTATCGAACCATCTAAATCGAGATATATATATGTGTGTGTGTTGGTTATAAGCACATGATGTAATGAAGCTTTCTTGCTTCTTGAATCAGTGGGGTCACCAGCAGAGGTTTTAATGATGACCCTTGATGATCAGCATCAGCTGGCCTGGCTGTGGCTCGCAGATGAGTTCACGCAAAGTACGAGGCCCCTAAGCCCGATACCAGTCCAAACCTGCTAGCTAGGACCTTATCTTCCTGTATCTCACGGTCAAACGGCTCCAAACAGTTACAGTTACAAGCCTCCTTAATTGGTCCGTCGGGATTTACTAAGTTTCCGAATATCATGTAGTACTTGATAAATTTTTTTAAAAAAGGACACCTACTTAAATATGGGGCTGAACTGATAAAATTAAGAGAGAATGAATAATCAGGGAGGAATATAATTAATTTGGCATTATTAAGTTGAAACAGGAGGGGAGGAGACAGCATTTTAAAGAACAAAATCTTTTTTAATTAAATGAATTGGTGCGATCAGCCCCACAAAAGTTGCAGTCAGATGAAAAGTTCGGTGGGAGAACGTGAGATCAGGGAATGGGCAAAGCCTTTGCCCCTTCTCTTTACTTTTTAGGTCCTTTTATTTTATTTCTTTTTCTCCTTTCTCCCCCTGCTTTCTTCGCACTTTCAGTGCATGCCCACCAATTATTTTACCTTTTCCTTCATTCAATTCGCTCTCTCCTTCTCTTTTTTTCCCACTTTCGATTTTTGTAAGTTGGATGAACTCTGGTTAATTCAGATTCAAATAGACCCCGTCCATGAAGTATGAAACCCTTCTTCTCCTAAATTTTATCATTTACAAGACTCGAATTGAGAGTTTATTTAAGATAAGAAAGTGACAGATCACTGCAACTAATCAAATATGCGTAGCAGTCCCGCCTATATATGGATCCATGAAAGAACTATATACACAATTCGTAAATTAGAGAGTCTTAGTACCTCCTCGAGTCGAAGACGAATGATATCACTGTGTTAAACAATATCAGAAGATATGAGGATTTGAAATCAATCGCCATTCGTATTGCTAGGTCATCTACTTGCGATCCATCGATCGATTAGGATACGATTCCTCCTCCTCCTCCTCCTTCTTCTTTCTCTTCTTTATTCAATTATCTTTCTCATTGCAAAGTAAACCTTTCCCATATTTCCCAGTCTTCACTACCTTCCAAGATGCATTTTCCCTAAAGCTGTTCCTTCCATCAGCCTTTAGGGTTCATATGACGAATGAAATAAAAAAAAAAAATAGTAATCACTGGTTCCTTTCCTGTGAATCTTCCCCCCAAGCTTGTTAAAATAATCGAAATGGCCCATCCCATGGAATGATCCCATCTCCAATCGGTACGATTTTATTCCTTCATCAGTTTCAGAGATTCACATCCAGCCATATTTAATTGTAGACTTCAAGTTTCGAAAATCCACACTTCCCCGCTGTGAAATCAGTGTAAACAACACCCCAAATCCAATTCGAGGATTGGCATGTGTTTTCGAGTCCGATGCCAGAGATGACTCAAAAGTTTTAACAGTTGATTTGGTTTCGTCTTTGTACGAGTACGAGCAAACAACAACATGCATTTCATCGAACACTGTTTGTTCTTTTGCGTTTTTCATTCTGTTGCCCTAACCGGATGTCCTGCTACGTATCGCGTGGAGTTCGAACAATCTCCACCGTGTCTTTACAGTCTCTCGTGCCCAGTGGTGACCACTTCAGGGGTTCAGACGAGTATTTTCTCCGGAAAAACATATGCAGCAAGTTGTAAATGTACTCAGATCGTACCCATAGTCGATCCTTTATGCACGGCGTGGAGTTTCCAAGAACACGATCTCATAAAAGCGGGGCGCACTATAAAGCACCTCGATTGTGCGCATTAAGCTCATATGTAAGCCATAGAGTGACTGAGGAAAAAAAGAAGCCGACCTAGCTAGCTAGTCTCTGTCTTGAGATTGTACTTCTTTAAGATTCTTAGATCTTTGAAATTTGTATGCACCACTAAGATTCTCTTAATAAGATTTCACGATATAAAGTCAATTCAAATGAAATCGAAAAGTGTATGGCTAGTGAGGGAAAAACAAAAAACCATGACTACTTGTAAGAGCGTCTAGACTCTCTTAAGAGGATTCATGCGTGTCACTGGGCGAAAGAGAGTGACCTTAGCGAGGGATCCCGCTTCCTCCCGTGATAGAGAGTGAGTCGGGAGGGACAAGCTGCTTCAAAAAAAAAAAAAGAGGGAAATTTCATATATAATAGATATATCATATGATAGTATAAACTCTCTTAGGCATTACGTACACGTTATATATGTTTATTATGTAACATGCTAAAATTCCGTTGTCTTTTATTTTGCAAAAGAAAGGTTGGATTTGAAAAATATGCGTGTATGTATTTGTCCTCTTTTATACAATAATTGAACCCTAAAAGGCAAATCTGATATATCATTGATACCTTTTGGGTCCCATCACCATCATTAGTATGCAGGGAAGAGTATATACATATATATTTGTGTGGAAAATTTTACCAAACCGTGAAGGTTTGATAGAGGCCTCCATATTTGTGCTATCATAGCCAGTCGATTAGGTAGCAGTAACATAGTTGTCGGCCGCATAATCCATCAAATCTTCCCGGTACCAAGCATTGGACTGGATACAATCACGGCGTGCAGTCACATTACGTCGCGACGTTGCGGTGTCGTGACTGTATCCAGTCCAAGGTTTCGATACTGAAAAAGTTTTTTAAATTTTTCCTCACTTCCTTTTCATGCTCCTATCTTCATCAGTCAGTACAAATTGGACAAGACATCTTGCCCTGATTTTTTTTCCCCATGTCATAGCATCCTAGACCTCGGTGTCCTTTTAGGAGCGTACCAATAGTGAAAATCTTGTATTTTTTATTATATAATATTTATATTTTTATATTTAATTTTAAATATATCAGACGAATTAAATAATTAGTATTGATATTATACCCCTGAAAAGCACTATCAAAGGAGTGACGTGGGAAGCTCCTTTGATTCTATGTATAGGGGCCTAACTAAAAGCCCACGGTATTTTCTAGAGGAATATGTGTTCGGCCTTTCTCGGCTCTCTCTCTGGGTCTCAATCTCAAGATCGAAACTCGTCAAGAGATTTTAGGTTCGACTATGATCAGTAAATGTCTCTCTCCATTTTTTTTTTTTTTTACAAAAGAGTCATGTGATCTAGAATAAGATGTAAGTGGAGCATAAAGGAGTACAAAAAGTTTTCTATTGATCAGAACAGAATCGAAACTTTTGGTATGGTGAAAAGGTTGTTCCGTTGTTATATGGATCTTGCTCAACCTAAGAGAACTGGAAGAACAATGAGAACACAAGCTGCACAACCCTACCCTAACATGCCAAAATTCCCGTGTGTCCACTGCCACAATATTAATTCAACCAGTTACGAGATCATGGGCTTGAATCTCTCTTTAATCGTAATAATCCTTGGCATGACCTGAGATGTCCCAATCTTGCATCAGTTGTGCATGGAAACAAATATGTCCAGATTCATGGTGGTACGAGCTAGCCAGGTTGGTTCATTGCATCATTCAATAATTCAACAGGTACATTGTACTCGAAGATACAATCAAAATCCCCTTAGGTCTTAGTACCCAGAATGGCCAGAGCACGACACCAGCACATGAAGATCCTCTCTTCCTCTGGTTGGTCTTCAATCTTTTTCTAGCCTCGGCCAATGATTATGCCACCTGGCTCCAAATTCAAGTTCAGGTTTTTTTTTTTTTCATTTGCAAGGAACCTCTTAGGTCCCAATGGGTATAGTATAAAGCGGGAAACAAAGGAACTCGAAGGGTTGTACTCGCGAGAATCGAATCTATAATCTCTTAATGATAAGTTAGTGATGATACTATTGCACTAAACACCTTTCTCCAAACCAGCGTACCTTTAACATCGCACAGACAAATGGCTAATGAGAAGGTCTCCTCCCATCTAAAGAGAAGCAAGATCAAGAGAGCAGATTTAATGTAATAGTTTTATTTTCGATTTGAAATTAAGAGATCGTAGATTTTATTATCATCAGTGAGATCAACCCTCTTTCTATATAGATAGGTCTGCTTATAGAGTCGAGAGAGATCAAAGGGAGCGAGAAACAAGGCCAAGTGGGAAGGAGTGGTTCATGGGATTATATTCACTTTCCCATATTCCAAATTCCATATAAGAGAAAACTATTACTTGGCAATTAATATCCTAAAAATATAAATAAAAAATAAGAAATTTTCAAAAAATAAAAATAAAAAGGTGACCAATCCAAGTGTAAGAAGTGATAGAAAGAAGAGATATCGAGTGTGGAATCTTAGATATCGTGGAGATGGACAAAATCTTTTCATGCGGGTCTATAAAAGTGCTCTAGTCTACTATACTAGGGGTGGGTGGCCCAGTGGGATTGATCTTTCCTTACTATGATTATCGATTTTGTGCCTCAATTTGCTAAATAATTAGCACTTCGATGTATCTTCGTATCGAGCCATCCGAAAACCACATGCATTGCGACTATATAATCCGTAGATTCAATTCAATTCGATTCGAATGAGGTAACGGCTCGGCTCATTAGATTACAGGTCGCTACCCTATGATGTATAGAGTTCAGAGTCACGCTTTAGATCTGACTTTTCCTAGCACGGATTAATTAAGCCCTTGTGATCTCAGTGGATTCTACATACACTCACATGTGCCCACGTTCCCAAGAAGATCTCAAGACAGGAGCTAGTCCTGCTCCTTCCAGAGCGATTTGTCATCAACTATGAGCATTCAAAATGCTGCACCTGTCAATACTACAGAGTCTAGATTTGTGAAGAAGTCGGATGGCAAGGTCGAAATCAAGTTTGACCACCGCCATATAGAGGAGCCTTCTGCTCCCCCTACTCGATTCTGGATTAATAAGGGTTTATTGAACTCTTAGATAACACGTGGTATATAAACCGGAAAAGTGTGCGTGTACGTATATTATACACGTTTGATATTTTGAAGATAAATATGAGTTTATCTCTTCTGGAACACGCATGGAAAATCCAATAACAGTATCCGAGTAAATTGTTTTTTGTAGGTTAGTGCTGTCCTAGCTGAACATGCACTCAAATGTATATGCTTTGTTATATATATATGTGTGTGTGGGCACGGACTATATATTATCACTTCATAGAAAACGTTTTCCAGGTGAAAAAATAAAAAACAAAAAACAAAACCCCATCACTGCAAAATAAGAAATAAAGAATTTAAGGAGATACAACTTGAGAGTAGGAGAATGAGGTGATGAGGGTATTAGACAATATAACATAATATAAGAAGGATAAAATTGTTTAAATTAATAAAATTTATATACAATTTTAGTGTTTCTCTTCAGCTCTAAGAGTGACTCCACCATCGCTCCTTAAATATAAAATTGCGCGGACGGCGGCCGAAATGGACAATAGTAATAATGGGGGACTAGTCATGACCCATTACATGTATGCTATGCTGAACTTCATATGTATTTTTTTTTTAATAATTCAAGGATAATCAATAATTAATTAATTACTATGAAATATATGGAAACTAAGAGGTCTAGAAATCACAAATATAGATCAGTTGAGTTGACTCGAAATATCTTTTATTTAAATAAGTTTTCATATTCAAGTTTTGTAGAGTGAGAAATCTCATATTCAAAGAGTTCTGCTTTTACCCTCTTGGTGGGCCGATTCAGCTTGAATATGAATCATTAGCTAACATGTTGAGTTTTTAGATATCGAGCTGTGTAAATCGAAATATTGGATGCATAAGACCCAGAAAACTAATGAAAAGGAGAGATAGACGTCTCGTCATTCTTCGGGAGGTGTTCATGTATATGATGATGGACTGAAATTTCCGTTGACATTTTTTCTTTCCACCCATTGGTCGACTTAGTCAAAACGACATCCTGATTGCTTATGTAAGTTTGACCTGAATGAAATCTGATCCCACGGAATCAAAATTGGGAAAATCGATTGGAAACCCAGAAGGGAAGAGGTCTTGTTTGAGACCAAGTTTGTCAAAGAAATTATGGCTATGAATGCGTTTAATTCTTGGCGAGTAATAATTTACAACGGAAAAACCCGGATCAATCCAAGAAGAAATTATCGTCCTAACCTTGTCTTTCACATTATAATGTGAATCGAGCGTTTGTACCTTAGCCGACATTTGTATGAAAAGTTTCCTACCATAGGGTAGTAAAAATGTTTAACCTAAGCCTGTAAATCTAATTAACACGCTCGCATCGGGATCATAGTCGCCCCTAGACATGTACTTTACACGACGATTGTCTTAGTTCATGCACGAAGTGGTGAATTCAACCGGGCACAAATTTGTAGGTAGATCGGTTATTTCATTAGCATCTCCACGGATTTAGCGCACTGCTGACCATTTGCGTAGTCACACGTCAGCAGCCCCTTCGCTTCCGCCACGTGGAACTCGCAGCTCGCGCTATTCCTGTCTCCTCCCTCATCGCCCAAACTGCCCCTCATGTAGTGCTCGAATTTCTCCGCCGCGCTCTCCGGCACCGACACTAGTACCGTCACCGACTCTGCCTCCCCGGCCACCGGCAGGAACAGGCAGTACACATCGCTCGCCACCGGCCCCATGTGAGCTGCCCTCCCTCCGCCGAAGTCCGCGTTCTCCAGCCCCAGCCTCGACCACTCCGAAATCACTAGGCTCGCCGACAGGTCCGGCCTCGCGGCCCTGTCGGCCTCCAGGTAGTCGACGAGCGACCTCACGTGTTCTTCCGTCACCGCCGATTTCGCCTGCTGGACCAACCTTATCCCATGGTGCAGGCTGTCGGAGCCGCCCACGAGGTCTCTCACAGCGCACTCGGTGCACGCCAGCACGAAGCCGTTGCCGTAGAAGCCGTCCGGGAGCGGCGGGGAGAGCTTCTTTCTTACGTTGACGGAGAAGAGGAGCTTGGTGATCAGCGGCGGCGGGAGCCCAAGGGACCTGGCCCAGGAGTACCACGTGTGCGCGGCGAGGGCCTCGAAGGTGGTGCACTTCAGCGGCGGGGAGCATCGCCGTTTGAGCCGCGCAATGAGGGATTGGGTGATGGTTACGGAGACGGGGACTAGTGGCTGGGATTGTCGGTGGAGGGTGAGATTGTAATTGTGCTCCCTGGTGGCATGTTTTGTAAAAACGGGGTGCCTGGAGGTCATTTGCGGTGGGTTCCTCGGCCTTAACACGTGGCGAGAATGGAACGGCGAGGGAGGAGGGCTGCCGTTTTGATTGGCGGTAATGTGGGCCCAGGCGTGCAGGAACTGCGACGTTCCAATGCCGTCGCACAGGCAGTGGTTGATCGCGGTGCATAGGATCATTCCTCCACACCGGAGCTTGGTTACCTGCGACGGGAAAATATATTTCAACCATCTGTTACATTTTTTAACTTCTTTTCCTGTTTGCACTATATAATATTGTCGAATCAGTCGAATCCTATTTTAAAATTAATTTACGGTTGGATCATGGTCCATAAGGAAATTTCCGCCAATCCTTCCAATCTGAGAATCGATTATGGGATCATTTATTTGGGATATAGTGAGAGAATTACTAAATCAACATCGGGTTGTTAATTTTTTAACTTATCCTATACCTCTGGGACATACCATAGAGAGAAAAAATCCTTACTAAAATTGTCCCCTTGGGAATTTTTGAAATGACAAAAGAAACCTGGAAATAACCAAAAAATACAAAGGGAAAGGGGGACAAGTGGCAGTGGCAGCACAGTAAGACGACGTCGTTTCATCGTGAGTTGTTGCAGCATCGGCAACATCAATCGAGAGAAAAAGAGGAGAGGGACGTGGTAGAGAAACACCATTGTCAGGAATTTGGAATTATATAACGTTATCCTTTGTATGGCTGTTGTTGTCATTAGATATGTTGGAGCACCAAATTAAGACCATACCTCAGTGGAACAGAATCCCCCCTCATAGATTAGATTTGTAAAAATCGAATCGAACTTAAGAGTCACTAAACAGTGATCGGATAATTTCAGTTATTAATGCCTGCCTAAACTCGATAATACATCGTAACCAATTGACTATCTGTTTCGGCATTTAACTGTCCTGAACCTAAACATTTATATGACAAGATTTTCGGGTATGAGTCTTGTCCTCATGCCATCCTTAAAGTCCCTTTTTTTCTCACCGAATGCGACGGAAGGGAATGCAGAAGAAGAGAGGGGCCTGGTCATGTTCTAAAGGCATCCTCGTCGACCTATCGGAAAGTTACAACCACCTACCTCGAAATTACTAGACTACGAAGAAGGACTGACAGACCTTGTCGAGCTTGATTAATCGTACGTCCAAGTCCGATAACAATAACGTTTACTATTATTATTTTTTTATATAACAATAAGATTTATTATTTATTACCTGAACAACGAGGGGAGGAACATCCACGAAGCTGCTGGCATCGACCCGGTGCAGCAGCTTCCTCCAGGACCTGTCTGGCCTCCTGGAAACTCGAAGGAACTCTTCGGCCGTGATCTCCATGGCTCCCTCGACAAACACCGCACCTTCCCTGTTACAGTCGACCTCGAGCTTCCCGTCACCCTGGGGACGGGGCCTGAGCCTCCCGGCAAGCGGGTAGTACTCGACGAGGGCCCTGGAGAGGGACAGCCTCAGGGCCTCGGGGGACGGGACCGGGGCAGAGGTCGGTGAGCTGGGGAACACGTAGAGGTACTTGATGGCGAACCGGAGGAAGGGCTGGTCGTCAAGGTTGGAGAGGTAGAGGGAGTGTCGTGGCGTTGGTGTCAGTGGCTTGATCAAGGTCGGAGGGCTGAGGTAGGAGCAGTCCGGGAGTTCTTGGGACGCTGTGGACGACATGGTTGGTTTCGTTCCTTGTTTTTTTTGGTTGCTGTCAACTGTGTGTGTTCCGTGGGGTGGAGAGGGAGAGACAACGGAGAGTTTTGTAGACAAAGGTAGGGGAAATTTTATTATAAATAATAGATTTATCACATGATGTATATTTTTAATCGATAATCATTTGGCATATAAGTAAAAATACTTATAAATATTGGACAGATTATACATATTATACTGATGTGTCTAACGCACATTAACTTATAATATATGTCACGTGATATACGAATTACCCAAGATAGTTGGGTTAACATCTGGAGTGGCCGTTGGACATATAATCACAGATGCATCCCAATCGAATCCACTAGAATGTCTTATAGTAGCCACTAAAAAAAGTGCAAGACCCGTGCTCCAACTAAGTAATATTCGAGTTTAAAATGTTTCCGCTCCCTAAGGGATATAGATCGAGATGTGCATTCGATCTAATGGATAGACTTACATAAAATAGAAAGTATCAGGAGATTCCATATATTATACGATGTAATATTGTGTTACCATATATATGTACATCATCACATCAATATATAGAAATACACACCACAGCATCAGTGTGGTGAATTTCCAGTTTCATAACATCTCTTTCATGGTATCAGAGCCCAAGAGAAAACTCTCAACTCTGATTCTCGTCCCTCTCTGCTCATCTGTGCTTACCTCAGCCAAACCAGCCCAAATTTCATTCGTCCTTTCTACCTCCCTGAAATTACATTTTCACCAATCCATGGCCTCTGTTACCAGCCAGCCCTCGTTGCCTAACAGCTTGCCATCCATTCCCATCAAACTAGATGGCAGCAACTATTATCTGTGGAAAAGTGTTATGATGTCCCTCCTTGAATCATACGGTTTACTTGAATATGCAGAAGGGTCGAAGATTGCACCTCCCTCTGTCATCACTACCAACCAAGGAACTGCCACTATCGAATCTCCCAATCCAGAATTTCAACAATGGAGAACTTACGATCAGTTTTGTCTTACCTGCATTTACGTTGCTGTCACGCCGGAAGTTGGTCTGCAGATTGTCGGCCTTCGATCAGCGGCGGACGCCTGGTCCAAACTTCAACACCTATACGACTCACAAACATATGCCCAACGTGAGTTTCTTGAGCAGCAATGGAGAGACGTTATGAAAGGAGAACGCCCGATGGAGGATTACCTGAAGGACGTTAATGGCCTTGTCACCCGATTTGCCCAAGTCGGACAACCAAAGCAGTCGTCCGAAATCAATGACCGAATCCTTGCTGGGCTGGGAGAGGACTGGGAGCCGCTCATTCTTTCCCTCGCTCCCACAATTGGCTCGATGACAACGGACGACCTATCTGCTCTCCTGCTGAATCAGGATGCCCGACGTGCTTACCGTCGTTCAAGAACAAGTCCTCCTCTCTCCGGGCTTAGTGGTGCTCTTCCTGCCGTCAATGTCGCATACAGTGGCAGATCGACGTTTCCTGGTGGCCAAGGTCGCGGGTCTGCTCGTCGGGGCCGAGGACGCCATTCGGGTTATCCTCACCCTAATTTCTCTCAGAATCATGGTGGAAGACATTTTGGGCGTGGTTCCTATTATTCGGGCAACACTGGGTCAAGACAATCAGTTCCAGCTGAGCATGGGCTGGACCATGCAACTACTGGGCCTTCCTACAAGCAAAGTTCGGCCCAAGGTTTTCAACAGCCCACTAATTTATCCCAGCTTCATCAGCCCACTCACTTGCCGTTACCTACTCCATCAGCTGCTTATGGGCCACGACCCAAACATTGGGCCCATGGGACCTCCTCCTCAATTACCTGCCAACTGTGCACGCAATCAGGTCATGTGGCTGCATTTTGTCCCTATCTTCCTCAAAATTTTCAAATTCCACAGGCTAATGTTCTGTATGATCGAGATTCTAGCACTCGGAACCTCGACTGGTATGTTGACTCGGGAGCGACTCATCACATCACTGCTGACATGTCTAATCTCAATATTCATGAGACTCTCTCCCATCCGGATCAGCTGATGATTGGTGATGGATCAGGTTTACCCATCATTTCATCCGGTTCTTCTATTCTCTCTACCCCTACCCGTCATTTTAAATTAAATAATATCCTTTGTACACCTCATATTTCTATGAACTTACTTTCCGTTCCCAAATTTACAAAGGATAATTCTTGCTTTTTTGAATTCCATCCTACCTTTTTTGTTGTGAAGGACCTGCACACTCAACAAGAGCTGGCCAGGGGACCTCTTAAGGATGGCCTCTATTGCATGAAGTCGGATCGCAGTCGCTCGCCGTTCTCTTGTGCTCTTCTCGCCACCACATCAAGTACGCTTTGGCATCAACGTCTTGGTCATTCTGCTTTTTCCCATTGTTCGTAGAGTCGTGTCCTTGTTCTCTGAGAAAATAACCAGTGATCATGTGTCACAAATCTGTTCTTCGTGTCAGATTGGCAAAATTTCTCAATTTCCCTTTCCGTCCACGATGAATAATAGTTCTTTTCCATTAGAACTCATTCATACTGATATTTGGGGACCCGCACCTGTGCTCTCTCATACTGGCCATTCATATTACATACATTTTTTGGATGATTTTAGTAAGTTCTCTTGGTTCTTTGTTCTGAAAACAAGAGCCGATGCACTTCGAGTTTTCCGTGCCTTTCGACTACAAGTTGAAAACCTCTTTGATCGAAAAATTAAGGCGCTACAGTCTGACGGTGCCCGAGAATTTCTTTCCTATGACTTTCAACATGAATTACAAAATAATGGTATCATTCATCGAATCTCTTGTCCACATACTCCACAGCAGAATGGCTCCGCAGAACGTAAACACAGACATATTGTTGATATGGGCCTCACACTATTGGCACATGCACATCTCCCACAGAAGTTCTGGGACTTTGCCTTCGAAACTGCAGTTTATCTCATAAATCGTCTGCCTACCCGCTCTCTTCGTTTTCTTTCTCCATTTCAGGTCCTCCATGGTTTTCCTCCAGAATATAGCTTTCTTCGTGTCTTTGGCTGTCGATGTTTCCCTTACTTGCGTCCATATAATAATCATAAACTCCAGTTTCGTTCTCGTCCTTGTCTTTTTCTTGGCTACCCACCTAATTTTGTTGGCTATCGGTGTCTTGATCTTCAATCTGGTCGCCTTTTTATCGCCCGTACTGTGGTCTTTGATGAACGTGAGTTCCCTTGTGTGGCTGCTCCGATTTGCTCTAGAGGACATTCCGAGGGTTCTCCGGTCGACTCGCCAACAGGTCTTTCTCCTTCTCCTCTCTCTCTTCCTTTTCCCTCCTCTTTACCTGATTCATCACTATCACCGGTTGGTCCTTTCATACCACATACAGTAGCTGGCACCTCTGCTCAAGATTCCCCGGCCTCCTCTGTGCCAGCCAATGTTCCCGAGTCTGCACCACAACGAACCCATCGGATGATTACCAGGACTCAGGATGGTTCGTTACCACCACGTCGGTTCTCTATCAGCCGGCACCCTACGGCTTTCGCTGTCACTTCTACACCTCAGGAACCGCGGTCCTTTTCTACCGCCCAGAAGGACCCTCGGTGGATGGCTGCCATGCATGACGAGTATGAGGCCCTCCTTCGTAATAATACTTAGGATCTGGTTCCCCCACCGCCGGGTAGAAACCTTATTGGTTGTAAGTGGGTCTATAAGATAAAGTCCAAGTCTGATGGCTCCATCGATCGCTTTAAAGCCCGTCTTGTCGCACAGGGATATACTCAGCAGGAAGGTGTTGACTATGATGCTACCTTCAGTCCTGTTATTAAGCCTGTTACAATCCGCGCGGTGCTCTCTATTGCCATTTCTCTTGATTGGCCTATTCGTCAGCTAGATATTAGCAATGCCTTCCTTCATGGACACTTAAATGAGGAGGTCTACATGTTGCAGCCACCAGGTTTCACGAATCAGCAGCATCCGGGTTATGTTTGTCGTCTTCGACGCTCTCTTTATGGCCTGAAACAAGCACCACGAGCATGGTTCCTCCGACTTAGCTCATACCTCATCTCCCTTGGCTTTACGGGCTCTGTTGCTGACACGTCCTTATTTATTCTACGCACCTCAGATTATGTTGTGTTTTTGCTGGTTTACGTTGATGACATCATCCTTACAGGCTCTCCGACTGCTCCTCTTGATTTCCTTCTAGCATCTCTCCACAGAGAATTTTCTATGAAGGACCTGGGGCCTCTTCACTTCTTTCTCGGCATTGAAGTCCACTCTACCGGTGATGGGCTTCTTCTGACGCAGTCCAAGTATATTCATTCTCTCCTTCATCGACATGCCATGTTGGACTGCAAACCCTCGTCTACTCCAGTTTGTACTGGCGCTCGTCTCTCTGTTCTAGATGGCGATCCTCTTCCTGATCCCACAATTTACCGCCAAGCTGTTGGGTCACTTCAGTACCTCACATTGACTAGACCCGATATCACTTATGCTGTTCAACATGCTTGTCAATTCATGCACCGCCCAACATCCACTCACTGGACAGCTGTCAAACGCATTCTTCGGTACTTAAAAGGTACCATTGCTTATGGTCTCCAGCTTCGAAAGGATCGTCATCTTGTTCTTCATGGTTTCTCTGATGCCGATTGGGCTGGTAACCCCGATGATCGCCGATCGGTCAGCGGTTTTGCTTTATTTCTTGGCAGCAATCTTCTATCATGGAGCTCCAAGAAACAGCGTACCGTCGCTCGTTCCAGTACTGAATCTGAATATAAGAGCTTAGCCAATGCCACTGCTGAACTGATCTGGATTCAATCGTTACTCTCTGAGCTTGGTTTTTTGCCTCGGTGTCCGCCGACTCTTTGGTGTGACGATCTCTCGGCTATTTATCTAACGGAGAACCCGATCTTTCATGCACGGACTAAACATATAGAGATTGACTATCATTTTGTCCGCGAGCGCATCTCTCGCAACCTACTCCTTGTGCGCTTCATCAGTACTGATGATCAGGCTGCTGACATTCTCACTAAGGGTCTCTCCGCTGCACGTTTTCAGTGGTTTCGTTCCAAGCTCAATGTTCGTGACCTCCCATTACGCTTGCGGAGGAGTAATGGATAGACTTACATAAAATAGAAAGTATCAGGAGATTCCATATATTATACGATGTAATATTGTGTTACCATATATATGTACATCATCACATCAATATATAGAAATACACACCACAGCATCAGTGTGGTGAATTTCCAGTTTCATAACATCTCTTTCACGATCAATAGAAATATAATATCCGGTATGTCGTGATCTTGTTCAACTTTTCGCTCACGCCCCGAGGGAAGAGCAAAGTCCTTTGGCTTTATCGGAACGGGTCTTGTTTCTTGACTTTGCGCATAGGTGTCAGTATTTGACTCGAAAGCCGTAAGCCTAACTTTGTGCAACCCGACATCGATGTGGAACTAACGTCCTATGGACGTTGGGGTATAATCCAATCCGAGTTGGCGGATGATCATTGCGATCCTTACCTGCAAGTCTGGCATCCCGTCCGGACCCGGTAATTCGGTGATCAGATCATTAGAGCATTTGCCGGAGAGAAGACAGGGACTGCCCATGTCATCCTTCCCTGCTTTTCTTTCTTCTCCTTCTTTTGGTCGGGACGTGCCGGAGAGTTCACCAAAAAGAAGAGCATGCAGATAATAATACGCACCTCTCCCTTTTTCCATCAGCATGCCTTATAATTAGCTAGGAATCATCATCCAGCTGGTCCACTCGTCTCCGGCCATGAGGATCAGAGACGACGTGCTGATCATGGAAGCCTTTCTTGGGCGAGTTTCGGTTCCCATTATACCCGGAACCCGAACCAGGATAACATAACCTAACTAATTGATCGTAGGAGTTCAGCACGTGGATCACGTTTAGTGATACGCTCTGCCCGCCCGGATATTTTTCTAAAACAATTTTGGGTATATTCTACACCCGAGCCTCTCTATACCTATACGCGTACAGCTTAAAGACCATTCCGAGTTTGTTTAATGCGAAAGTGAGGTGCGTGCCTGATCTTGATAAGTCACAACAGGAGGAGGACAAGTCGCTTAAAGTTGCAGAACCCCTTTGTGCTCTGATCTACATCAAATCTTTTAGAGGTTCTTGTGGCATCCACGACAAATGGAATTCAGTGGCTGTGCGGGTATCACTCCATGAGAGGGTTTGCTTTCTTTAAGCATATTTTGAGTTAAAGCTCCGTTTCCTGAACTTCAGTTGATTAATCGTGTTTCAAGATTGATCAAACGTAAGCTAGGATATAAGAAAAATTCTGGAAATACAAGACACTTTGGGTACTGTCACGACATATGGGCTTAGATTTTGTGGTGAATGCGAATTCGAACTCTTATAGACTAACTAATAGTATCTAATATACTACCGGCTCGTTGGTACAAAATCCGAATCTTGATGATGGAGGACAAAATATTTAACAAATGGAAAGTGGCATGCATATGAAAGGATCCCATCTCGATATGTCTAGATGGGATCCTTTCATACGATGCTGCAAAGTTGCTTTGTGTTTAAATAAATGTTTATGTGTGTAAGTATGTATGTATATTCAAGGGAAAACAAAAGTAGGCCTCGAGGGGTCAACTAGATTATCCTGAAATTATCAGTAGTACTAGGTGATTAGTGAAGGGAAAACTTTATGGGCATGGGGGTGGGGAATCCATTGACTGAATCATGAAAATTGTGCATAATATCATGAACTCTAAACACCGGTAACGAGAAAAGAGTGATTGGTGCAGTGATACTATCGTCGACCTGAAATCAGTGGGTCGTGGACTCAACTCTTGTCAGTGGAACTTCTGGCATGCCTTTATGCCCGGCCCCTTTCTTCTATTATTTCTAAGCCGATATATCTCCTTTGTATACCAAAAAAAGAAAATACCGATTGCAAGTATGAGTTGATTGAGGTAACCCGACACTTTTTTTGTTGAGCAAGGTCACCGCTCAAGTTTTACAAATTGAGAAAATCTGTTCTTAGTGAGCCTTATACTTGATAAAATGATCCGACTCAAATCTAAATTAGTCAGAACCTATTGGACTTTTGAAATGTTAGACTAGCAAATAAAACTGTACTATAGTGGCATTGGAATAACCCAGTTGATCCTTAAACATGCCGTTCCTATGTGTCAACCCTATGCCCACCAGAAAATTACATGCACACTACGTTATAAATGTATATATCGGTATGTGTATGCAGCGTGGACTGTCGGGCAAACGAATGGCGTTTTATTTCTTTGGAGATGTTTAGAATGAATTGCATATGAAATCAATTACTTTAATAGTTTTCATACTATCTACCGCGAATTTTTTAATCTATGATCATAGACTACTGTGAATGCATAAGTATCAGTTCTACTGAGATCTCCCCCGTTAGATTTTTCATTAATTCGGTTGACGTGGTAGGAGCAAAATTGCCACGTGGCCCTGAGTTACGGGCGCATCAGCTGCCACTTTATTCGATATTTTGTACTGAAACCGTGACATTTTACAAATTTTTATACCAAAAAGAGTGATTTTTTGTATTTTTTAATCAAAATTTTATAGTGCTTGCGCCCACCGGATTATCTTCCTTTTCTAATCAATAGTTACTAGACGTGAAGCTCGTGTTACACACGGTGTATATTATATCAATAAAAGCAACTAATCATAAATTTATAATATAATAAATAAAATTAATACATGCAGAAAAAAATAAGTAGAGAGAAGAAAAGAAATGTGATGAGAGAAAATATGGTGAGCGGTGGGAGGTTAAAAAAAAGGTGAATGATTGGTTATACTTGTTAGAGTTACTATCTTACCCCTCTTTGATTTCAAATCTAAGTGTTACTAAAAATTTAATTGTTATACATAAAAGGATAAATTCGAAAAGCTAAAATTCATAGTGTAAATTTATGACTGAGAATATGATACATTTTTATTAATAGGTATATAACTTTTTAGTTTTTTTATTCACCATATATATTTTATTAAAATTAATAATGTTATAAGAGTTAACATTTAATTAAAAAATTATAAAAAATTTATCATAAATTTATGCCCGATAATATGATTGATAACTCCGTGCGTACACGCGGTCAATTTTCCCTCGGACGAGCACCAGTCGCCTAGACGATTGCTCCGGCTACCGACGAGGATGATCCCGGAGCACAGAGAGGCGGCCCGACTGATTATTCGTAAACCCATCAGAATCCTGCAGAGTAAGCCCATCTCCCTTACTGCCTCTTCCCGGGCCCACTACGTTCCCCTGACAAACATATGTTTTTTCCCAAAAAGCCCGCACTACCCAAATCTTGATCGATGCGACCCGTTGCATCGGAGGTTAGAACAGTAACTCTCGCCCTCCCTCTGTGGTTTTTCTTGTAGTTCACATGTTTCGTTTGTAAAAAATTTCTCTGACCAATATCAGACCGTCAAGACATGCATTCCCTCCCCCGTTGTTTCAGTGTTTAAAAATTGAATTTATTTAGATTTTCAGAGGATGAGAATATTATTATTTAGGAATAGCACTGCGCTTAGTGAAATTAATTTCATGTTTTAATTTAATGTCATAGAAAATGAAAACTTAACAAGAAAATGAATAAATGGGTCCGGAAACCCTCGGTGACGAGGTCAATCCCAAAGGATACAGATGACTATGAGTTCACCTTAGATATAACCGTGGTGCATGTATACACATATACATTGAGATAAATTTTTTGAGCTAAAAGAATATTCTTTTATTAAAAATTCTCAAAAATGGCTGGTTCAAATCTCATATTCTAATTCTTAACTTAGCCAAACAGGTCATTTTCATGACCTACAGCTCCCAGTACCTAATCTAATTTGTAAATCTATTTAGCTCCTCGATAACTAGATGGATTTATCGTCGGTCGTACGATCTGCAGTCCCATAGGATCCACGACATCGTGCGGTTCATCTGGAATCACATGTCCCAGTGTATTAGGCCACAGTGCAGCATCTTACATCAGCAAAAATGCAAAAGCAACGATTTCAGCTAAGTGGATGGTCTGTGCAAGGAAGAAACTTAACCCACGTCCTAATCGTAATTCCATCTGTGAAGATAAAGTGGCTTTTGCATTAATCTTTGTTCTCCCTTTTTTTTTATCTTCCTGTTAAAGACCTAGTGATTGAAGGAGCCTTAAAGCCACCATTTTCAAACAACGATCTGTACTATGGTTGGGAAACTGCACTGTCAACAAACACGTTTGGCTTACGGTGTAAGATTCCGGAGAGATTTTGTTGGCGGACAAGCCTGTAGTGGGGATTGGCTTTAACTGGTACACTCGGTGTCATATGTATAAGACCGAAAGTGGATGACATAATCAATATGAGCTGGTTCAAGTGATTTGGCGTTTGGTTCTCTCAAGTAAAGGTCTCGAGTTCGAGTCTTCTTGAACGGAAAAAACTCGTGTTGGGAAGAGCTCTATTCCTCAATGAGCCGACTGACTTCAAACCGGATTAGTCGGAGGCATGTAAGGCAACTGGAGACTGGTGGTGCACACCTAGAAAGACAATAAAGGACACGGGAGTTCGATTTATGAGATAATTACGAGGAAAGAGGGGCGATCAAAGTTATGGGCAGGCACTAGGGATTGCCATAAGTACAAGAAAATACCTAATCTTGGAACAAAAATAAGAAAAATGGTTAGCCCACTGGTACGCCCAAGGACACACAAGCTTACTAGCTAGTGCTTGTCACTGCCAACTAAATTTAGCTACAGAACCAACAACCGACAGCTGAGGAAACCGCCCTTAATGGGAAAAAAAGCCTTGATTAGTGCAATTGCCATCTCTAGTTCTGTCGGCACTTGCCCGCCTCGATGAAAGGCTCGGTTGCCCGTGCTCACCCGTCAATATCACGTTGCTCGGGATGTAGAAGAAATGTTGGCCCGGACAGTAGGAGAGTCTGATCTTAGCTCGTGATCTCGAACGGACACATTGCCAGTTCGGCGTATAAGATTATTGTGAGATTTAATCTAGGGGTAAAAAATACTGGGGGAAGAGATTTGATGGATGGATGCATCATTAGGGTTAGGATAATCAGGCATGATGATTGTGTGAAAAGACAGAAATGCCCCTCCATCAGCGTTCGATTCCGGCCATACCCCCGGAATAAAGCATCTAATAGAAAAAAAAAGAGATGGAATCTAAAGAAACACTTGCACGTGAGATCACCAAGTTCATCACCGAGCCAGAGAACTCGCCATCATGCTAAATGGTGAACGGGAACAAAGGACCACGAGAAATTCCACTGGTAAAGATCGAGCTGGAGAAAATCCTGATTTTAAATCGGGAATGAGCGTGGTATCCGACCTGATCCCATGTGAAGGGTGGGTGAACGAGGTTAAAAGTCCGGCACAGCCGGTGGTGGCACAGAGGTCGGTGATTAGTTTATTGGGGTTGGTTGGATGTTTTTGTTTGTTGTTCTCATTTGGAGGAATCTACCGCGAGAGGTGAAAAAGAGGCTGCCGAGTGTTCGAGCCTTTGAGGTCGTGCACTGCCATGATTTGTCCAATAAAATACCCATGCGTGTCACTCATCCACTGTAAATATACAAGAGCTAATCGAAATTAATTTAAGTGAGAAGTCAATCTCGATTATCGTAATTCACTTATCCAACTTAAATTAATTTTTACATATCTATGACGACAATCTCATGTTGTTTTTATTTGCCCCCCTCCCATTTTTATTATTGTAAGAAAATAATTAATTAATTTTAAGGTGGGTGATGTGTTCTGCTCACCAGCTGGAGTTGTACTCTTGGGAAATATTGCCCGTCTCCACCCCCATCATGCCCAAATATTCAGTATGTAATATACAAAAATTTGTATATTAATATTTCACATAAAATATTTACTCTTAACGTGCCCGACCCTTCACGATCCCCCAGAACCTAGTAGAGTAAAAATTCAGTTTGCAAATATATTTGTATGGTAAATCTCGTCAAATTTTGACACTTATAAAATTATTTCTGAAAACTTATAAATATATTGTAGGTAATGAACACATTGCGTCCGAGATTTCCTTGAGGACACTTTCTTATGGGACTGTATAATGTTTACAAATCCAGTGATCTAACTAATTGCAATTGACCTGATGTATACTAAAATAAAATTCTCATAATTATAGATTTTTTTATTTGTAAAATTTGAATTTAAAATACTATTTAAAGATGAATGTTAAACTAGTTTAAAACGATTGGTTGGTTCACTGAGAACGAAATTATTTAATTGAGGACAACGTCATGTTCACCGGAGTAATTAACTAAAACATCATGACGTACTGTTGGCTCAGTTCGCATCCACCCATCACTTTACTGGCAATATTTTTTTTCTAGATGCACATTATTTAATTTCAAAAGTTTTAAAAAATCCGCTCATTGTAAGGTAAATTTTTCTGGATCATAATATTTCATATTTATAAAATTTCAACTTGAAAATTTTAATTAAAAAATATCAAATTATCTAAACCGACTGATCAATCTATATTGATTTGATAATTTAGATTCTCGCACCTTGTAAAATGCATTGACCGAGCATCTAGTCCGAGTAAAGTTAGATTAGAATAAACATTAAAATTACAGCAAAAGTTTTAATTATAGTAAATTTATCGGACTTAAATCGAAATGTTGGATTGTGATGTTTTGATAAATGTAAAATTGATCGTAAACTCTATAATTTAACTCTACAATGTGATAAAAGTAGTCATAATTACATTTCTCTCCCTTCTTCCCTAATTAAAAAAAAAAAAAAAAGTTATTCAATTTGATGTTAGGCTTCCTTCGTCACATTCATCTCCGTCTGGTCTATAAATTAAGCTCTCAATTCTCTCAATAACCTCTTCCCCTTCTGCTCTCCTCCCCCTCCCGTCTTTCGGTTCTTCTTGTCGTAGGCCATATCTTTCCCTCCGAGCCACCGGAACTCTGCCGGTTTCCCCGCTCGAGCCTCTCCAGTCCATCCCCACCGGTGCTCCTCGGAAATTCTAATGCCCGAAGTTCAGCTTTCAACGCTCTCCGATCATGCTACCAATTCTCAGTGAAATCCTTCGCTCCGGGTACACGATCAGCTCCTCCCTCCGTCGCCGGACTCACCTCGTTCAGTCGTTCTCTGTCGTGTTCCTCTACTGGTTCTACGTTTTCTCGTAAACAATCCGCCCCTGCCTCGTCTTCTCGATCTATATTTATATATACAAGATCTTTTGCCCTACCTATATATATATACACATATATATAGACTGTTAGAGATTAACTAGTCGAAAATAATCGATACATGGCAACGCCGAGCACCGATTATTCCCCAGGGTCATCGGAAGGGGACTCAACAGATATCGTGGACCAGAGGAAGAGGAAGAGGATGGAGTCGAACCGGGAATCGGCCAGGAGATCGCGGATGCGGAAGCAAAAGCGCTTAGACGACCTGAACTCCCAGTTCGCCCTATTCAGGAAAGAAAATGACCGGATCCTCGCCGGGATCACCGTCGCGAACCAGCACTACCTCAACATCGAGGCCGAGAACTCGATCCTCAGGGCTCAGGTGATGGAGCTGAGCCACAGGCTCGAGTCCATGAACCAGATCATCGACTCCATCTGCTGCGTCCCAGCTGGCTCGGAGGGGTTCGAGACAGCATCTTTTGGGTCCAGTCACGGGTTCACGAACATCGACCCTTTCGGTCCGGCCTGCACGAGCTTCCCGATCGCGGCGGCCCCGGCCGGAGCTATGCTTCAATATTGATGGAATCGGATTGAAAGAGATAGCCTGTAGGAACAATGTTGGTGCAAACTATGTATATGCCCTGTCGAGTTATTAGAAGGTGTAGATGTGATTAGCATTTAGCAATGGTTGTGCAATTGGGCTATCAATATTATTAAATATTATTATTCCCATGAAAAAATGTATATATAGTTTATATAATAATAATTGTTATAAGTAATGTTGATAAAGTTATTAATTAATTTTGATTCTTTTTTTTTTGTTAGTTTATGAGCAAGAAAATTATAATTGGCTAATGCAAAGGGACAGCTGCATTGCCGATCAAACGTTGCTGTCATCAAATGGATTAATAATGTAATTAACTTAATCGGAGGCTAACCCTCATTTTTAAATTATTTCGATCGGTACCATTATGCAGTCGACAAATAATTTCGATGCATTAGATCCTGAAAAACTAAGAGGAATCTAAACAGCGATTACGACCCTAATTTTTTTTTAAATAATTAACGTCAAATAAATCGAAATATGTTCATAAGTTGATTAACTAAAAAGAGTTTAGTTAGTTGGGACGATTCGATGCTGCTTCTTCTTAAGAAATCTACGTTTTGAGTGCGAATATCCGTAGAAGAAAACATTTACGGTTGAAGAATTCTTACTTCTTTATAATTCTGACTGTCTCGAATTTGAATCGGTTTGGTTGGATCAAAGGTCGGGCTTTTTCTTCTTTACTTTTGTTTTTTCAAAATTAGAAAGTATCTGTCCACCCCCTTCTCTTTTCTCTTTAGGTAAATTCATCGACTCGAAATGTACGGGGCTATCACGAAAGGAATTAGGACGAGGGCATCGACCGAATAGGTGAAATTAGTGGGCCAGAAGGGACATGCATAATTAAAGAGGAAGTAGAGACGGTATGATCGTGCATGCTTGCATGCTTCTATTATTAGAACATGACGAAGCAGCTCCACCGGCCATTACAGAAAGACCTCTGCTTGCTAGCCTCTGGAAAATTTAATAGCGACAATACAGATAAAAAAAAAGAGTTTATGGTGTATCGGTACAGTTCTTGATCTGTAACTAAGATTTCTCGGTTTTTTTACCAGAGAGAAGGGTGGCAATTGTGGCGACGGAATCACCTCCGCCGTGCAATTTTCGGGATTTCGTGTTCTGTCGTGACATATCAGACGAACTAAATGATGAGTACAACAATAGTGGTCCCCATCAACGTGGTATTACCAAAGATCTAGTATAGTTTAAGAAGCCGGTATCCGTTAAGGTATAGGCTCAAAGAGTCTCTTATAACACTTTTGCTTAGAGGGAAATTCGAATCCGGGACCGTGGTCTCACTAAACCACGTGATAGTGATCTAAATTTATCCGAGGGGCACATGTAGAATGAAATGTGAGGACAGTGATATGGAAGAATTGATAAAAGAAACTTATTTCCGTAACATTATTATCGATCTAAAATAAGAAAAATGTTATATTATCGTTCAATGATTATTCAAGAATCTCTTTTACATTAAAAAAAAAGATAAAAATCCAAATATTTTTATTCTAATTTTTCGAAAAATTTATCTTATTCTGTCATCAAAATTTCCAATAATTTTTTTAAAATTATTTTCCCAACTGGGAAAGTATGATGGGGAGACTAATGGGCACACCCACCAAGAAACGATGGAAAAAGGGGGATCTGAATTCCGAGTCGGGAAGAATATATAGTTAACTCCGAAATAATTGGATGCGATGCGACACGGCACCGTCAATGAAATGAAGCGACCCCCCAGCTTTCATGCCCTAATTTTGAAGCGATGATCGCGTCATCTCCAGAGCAGAGGATTGTAAGCAAGCAATTACATATCCGGCACGTAGTATTGCAACGAATTCGTTATACAAACTTCTTTCAAAATCTTAACTCCGTAGAATTTTCATAACTTTCAAAAAAAATTTCTATACATTTTAGGACATGAACGACATTTTATAGAGTAAATTCGTTATATATTATACACCAACTGGATCCGTCCATCGTTGACAAAATCGTCTTTTGTTTCCTGTCAACCGGAAATCAGGACACAGTGGACGATTTAGACGTGCAATTCTTTAGACAATTTTCAGGGACTATTTACAATTTTTTAATGGAAATACATCTATGAAAAGTTTAGTGGATAATTAATTTTATTAAGAAATAAAACTCTCGTTTTCTAATTTTATAACATTCAAATCACACACTTCACTGAAGGAAGAGGTAGGACGTCTAACCAGATCTAAGTTAATTTGTTCCCCTTCAACCACTATATTATACTCGCGCACAATGCAAGTGGCAGCGGTCTCGGGGGGGAATGTTTTTGGTGAACCGGATATATTAAGTGATAATGCATACGTGGAATTTTTTAAATTAAAACTAATCATTTGTCAAAATTTGTTTATATTTTTTAAGATTTTTTAGAATTTGATAATTATTTCTGCATGTGTGTCGATTACATGTCAAACTCTC
Organism: Lagerstroemia speciosa; assembly: GCA_037672795.1. Classification (NCBI taxonomy): domain Eukaryota; kingdom Viridiplantae; phylum Streptophyta; class Magnoliopsida; order Myrtales; family Lythraceae; genus Lagerstroemia; species Lagerstroemia speciosa. Next base: position 14,872,752 of record CM075292.1, on the reverse strand, counting down.
ATTGAACCGATATATTACCATGTCAGGAGTACCGCGTTGTATATCCAATACGCTGAAGATTTTCTCGAAATGAGAGTTGGTATCTGAAATATGTTAATCGTACTTCCTCCAATGTTCAATTAGTTATGAGACACAGCTCTGATCCTACTACCGAGCCAGCCCGTGCTCACGGCACCACAGAGTTTTTCTGCGGGCTTTGAACTCTTACACCGTAGGTAAAATCTGTCCGTACAGTTTGTCAACCACGTCACTTTCAATAGTTTGAATTGAACGGTTTTAAGCTCCAGTGCTTGGCACCTAGCAGGTCTTTTACAGGAAGATCGAAAAGAGCACAAAAAGAATGCAAAAGCCACTTTATCTTCACAAAATGGAATAACGATTGGGACTTAGGTTAAGTTACTTTCTTCCTCGCCTAGGTATCCACTTTGAAGACGTTGCTTTTGCATTTTTGCTGAGATAAGATGCTGTCGCTGCGGCCTAACAACACTAGGATGTGCGATTCCAGGTGCACCGCACAGTGTCGTGGATCTAATTAACATCTTCACAGCATCTTAACGGGACTACAAAGGGTACTGACTACCTATCAAGGACCTGAAGGGAGAAGCACGGCTCGAAAAATTCCCTTTTCATTTCATTGACATGAAAGAAACGGTGGGAGACTAAACACAGCTCAGAACCCCCACGTTTTTCTTTCCAAGGAAGACCCGAGCAAAGGGAGAACTTCTTTAGTCGTATGGGTGTTGGATATAGGCTGCATCTCGAGCAAAAGGTACATCTGCATATATTCCAGCAAGGACACGAAGTGTGCACTCTAAGATGGTGAAGAGGTAAGTGAAGGCCACAGCAGTTCAGAAAGTGCATCCCCGGCTTGACCAAGTAGATCTCGAGGGGCATCCACTGATTCTGAAACTTCAAGTACAGGGGCTACCCGACCCCCCCACCCCCACGATCCCATGTACTCTACGAAGAAGTAGGCCCTAAGAAACCAACCAGGGAGCCTGACTATGGCCCTGGTGAATCCTTGAGGAAGGCATGGAGGTGGTAAGAAGGCTTTTCGGTCATTGAGGAATATCGGTGACTGTAGGGGACATCCTTGGATGCTCGAGGGAAAATGCGTGCTTTGTGCCTCATGGAAGTCTGTGAAGTAGGCTCCAGAGTCCACCGTGCTCCCCTTTAAGAAGTGTGATCGAAGAAGCGGAGAAGTTGGGGCCTGGTTGTCCTGTCCGTGAAGTGAAACAATCAGGAAACTGGCTTGTCATCTATAGGCAGCAGGGAACAGTTTTTAAGTTTTTCATTTACCTTCCATTTTTAAGCAGGGAAATTATGGGAGAAAGATGTGAGAGATCATGCTTCATAAGATATTGGATTATAAACCTTCTCGTCCCATGGAGTGCAATCGGCTGTACATCTTCCTCACTTTCTTCATTTATCCACAGGAAGAGGAAGATGTGAGCAATTTTCTGAGAACGAAGAACTGTGTATAGGAAACAGAAGCATTTGAACAGTTACGTGCGTCTTAAGAAGCGAAAATCTTTCAAGAAAACCTCTTTCTCAATTTGACAGAAGTGATCATCGAAGGATGGATGGGGAGAATGATAACAAAATGAATGCCTGCTGATGAATTCATCACAAAACTTCGCAGTATGGACAAATTACCAAACAACTGAAACCTGAGTGGCTGATGATCTCTCCACGAGCTCCTGTTTGGCAATAAGACAGCTCCAGTGGGAACACGAGAAATGCAAGCAAAAGCTGATAATCTGGGGACAGTGCACTCAGACACAAAATTCATGCAACTGGGCATCCATATGATGTCATAGTAAGATCCCTGCATTTGTAAGTACTGTCAAAACCAAATCAGGCTATGAGCTAGAGGCAGTCCCTTGGGCCCTATCCTCAAGTTTCTATTTCTCAAGTCATACATGAAGGAAAATTAGACCGAGCAGCTTATAGCTAGATGCAGGAAATAGAGCATGAATTGGATTACTTGAGGATAACAACATAGCTGAACACGAAACAACAGCAAGGAAATTTCTCGGATGCAACAGACATGACTGATTAATCCAGCATAAATGTGAGCATACTCAAGCTCAAACATGGCAATTCTTCTATGTGGCAGTTGTCTCATCAATCAGAAAGCAATTACCAGGAGAAAAAGCCTCAGGCTGATGCTTTCAGCCCCGAAGCCCCCAAGGTTCAACCCGACTCCGAAGAGAAAGCTCAACAGTGGGAGTCAAGTCGAGCTCTGAGTCCAGACATTACCTCCACAAGCTCAGCATAACACAATATCGACTTGCCCAATCAGGGATGGAGAGAAAGTAGTTGTCTCCGCGGTTCAATGGGAGAGCTTGAGGCCAATTTAGACTGCTAATTCGACTTGCCCGCAGCGCCCATACACCAAATTGAACAAACGGAAAGCATCTGCAAGATTGACAATCGGTGATGAGACAGAAAGCTAAGATGAAAAGAATGACCGCCTTTTTCTCAACTGGCCCAGGCAGCAACTCAGCGGCATCCGAGCTGCATCGCAGCAGAGACCGCCTCGAGAGGAAGAAAAGGCAGGGCGGTCAAGGCTTCGGGATGAGCAGCACGGTGGCACAGGGGAACTGCAGAGCGGAGAGAGAGGGGTTGAAGTTGAAGAAGACGGCAGTGATTAACTTTTAGAAAGTTTATATTTACATCCCTAAAGTATAGTATTATTACATTTTACGCCCGTAACGTTACAGCCCTGTAACCCACACTCAGCAGAAGAAATAAGGTATCTGGGCAGCCTGCGAGAACAGTCAGCATCGTCGGAATACATCCAGGGATTTTCAATGAGCAAGACATTAGTGCACACCCTTCAGAGCAAATCCAGGGACATTTAAATTTTCAAAAATCGAAGCACGATTTATTAGATCCTAAAATGAATAAAAATTCACGGCTCGAAAGAATTATTCCTCTAAGGTGAACCTTATTTGGATTACACTTACGTTGTTGCGCAAGAAAAGGGGTTTTACGGTCTATTCTCATTTTCCTTTTTTCTTTTGTACTTTTGTTAGGGCTTATCTGCCATATAATTCAAAAGAAAAAGGAGTCTGAGGCGGAGGTGTGGTGACTTTGGGTCGGGAAAGGCAGGGGATGGGCCGGCCTGGCCCATTTGTCGGCGTTCACTTTTCTGTTCTTTTCCACTTTTTCAGTGTCAAAAGGAACCGGCGAATACGTGGGCGCAATTCCCCAAACACGCCTTTTCCTCCAACTTTCTCCCCCCTTTTATTAACTTTTTTCAAATTTATTCTTTAATTTTTTTTCTTAATATATATATCACATGTAGAAATTAGTGACTTTTTTATCATATCAACTAGATTGTTCTAATTATTATTAATTATAATACGTTATCAGTTGATTATCATGCGTTTACTAATTTACTATAATTTAATTGATATATTCTAATATTATGTAACGAAATAGTGTCACCTAAGAATTTTTTAACACTAATTAATTAATAGCAATAAATTAACCCTAATGGATTTACGAAGTACATGTATCATGTCGATCCCACGTTTGAATCCCTTGGGACTCCCTAGCATTTTTGAGTTTGCGTTACCTTGTATACTTGTTGACGTGTGTACGGGACCGTGAGAATTAGTCGGGCAAATATCGTTAAAAGAAAATTAAGTGCAACAAATTTCTATATAATATTTTTTGATAGAAATTTCTATATAATATTTGGTGGGAGTCAAGCAAGCAAAGCATGTCAGTCGCCTCCTTCTGCTCTAACTCCGTCATAACGGTCGGCGCCGCGTACTCAACTGAACCAGCCGGCGCCCTCCCTTGCGCCCTCCTTGCTCTCTCTCTCTCTCTCTATCTCTCTGTCTCTCTGTCTCCATTTCCCTCTGCACGGAGGATTCCTCTCTTCGAAGCCCTAACTGAAGTATGGGTATCAACTAGTTCATCTTCTAGCAGTCTGTTTCGTTCCGCTTACTCCCAGTTTGGATCTCTTCTGGTGTAGAGCGCTGTCGAAAGAAACCCTTGTCTTTGCTGATGACGGGCCCCCCCTTTTCTGGGATGCTGTGCAATCCCGATTCAATTTTCGACTAGCTTCTGCGTTGATCGAATGATCCTATCTGGATATTGTTCTAGCAATTCCTGCTCGAATGACTGATCCTTTTTCTACTTAAGTATTGCACTTCGCTTTCCATAAGCCTCCCCGATTCCCGTTGATGGTTGTGCTGTAAAAGTGATTTCGACTTTCTTCAAGTTCAGGTTTTTCTTGTATTATGGATCTTTTTGTGGATATGGGTTGAAGATTATGAGCTGCCCTTGGAGTGTATCGAGTTAATGTTGTTGTGGGAGACCGCGAGGAATATAATTTATTTTTTTTCCCGTCGTGTTCCTGTAAAATGACTTTTTGTGCTTGCTTATGTTTTTCTTTTCTTCTCATGATGATCTAGAAATTTTATTTTTCGCCCCTCTCTGGTGAGCAGGAATCCTCCCAATTGACTGAATCATAATATAACGCTAATCATTCCCTGAATGGGGTACTATCACATCATGTGCATTGAAGAGATAAGCTTTTATAGTAATTTCAGTGACCCATCAAGAAGTTAAGCTTCCAAAATTTCCAATTCAGGTAGAAAATTAATCCTTTATCCATCTTCAACACCATGATTCCGTAACTTTTGATAGAAAACGCTTTGGTTCTCAGGCCGCAGACTTCCTGTAGATCGTCTTCTTTGCCTCACTAGCAAGAGATGTCAAGTTTTGTGTTTGTACCTGGTGCGATTGTGTATTTCAACCTTTGCTGGTGCCATGTTTTTTCTCGAAATATTAACTTGTATGCTAGAACTATCCTTATTTTGGATGCAGTTTAGGATATTTCTTCTGTTTTCCTCAGATACAGGGTAACTATTCTGCAATGTGCCTGAACTGCTATGAGTGTTGTAGTAGTTTCACTTTTATGCATGCGTAGCTGTTCAAAGGTATTTTGATTGATTTGTAAGCAGGTGCTAACAGCCATGTCCATAATTCATCAGGGAAAAGTAACGCTCCAAAGGTCCTGAATTTATTGTCAGCACAGAAAACAACTTCGAGGCTGTAATTGCAACTGAGTTGCCATGGGATCAGCTTGCTGTGTTGCAGCTAGAGGTCAAAAAGTTTCCAACCGCATTCCCAACAGCACTCCAGCTGAACCTTCGCAAAGGAATGTTTTGTATTCACCATCTTGGAGCATCCGATGGGATAACCGAAGGCGTGTAGCTGGTGAAATTGAGAATATTTCATCTGAATTCTCTCATGAAGTTAGTGGCTACAGAAATATGCTGGCGAAGAAACCAATTAGATCAGCAAGGTGTGATATCTCTGATGGGGGAGACGAAGTTGAGAATTCTGGTACACCAGTCTCTCAGAGTATCCCGGCTCACGAAGGAGTTGATGCCAATAATATGACCCCATCCTCAGGTAAATGCTCAGCCCAAGTTGAGTTATAATAGTTTTTTTTTTTCCCATTTCTAATTGTTATTTATATAAAACGCTTGTGCTCATAGAATCCATATCCTAATACATTCTTCTTCTGGAGAAATTATCTATTAGCAGTTTCATGTTTTTTTAGGTGTTTCTCTTTGGAACCTTGCCCTAAGTGTAATATCTGTATGTTTTATGCAGATATATCCATGGAAAGCAATGACTCTGTTGAAGTAAGCTAAATTGATCGAGGCTTATTATTGGTTGCTAGGCTTGTCCTCATTGAACTAACATCCAACCGATTCGCTTTTCAGGTGAAAATAACAGAGGATTCACTTGGAAATGTCGAGTCCCTCACATCAAAGTTTTTCTTATCTTCTACAATACCTTCATCGCTCTCAACACCCATTGCAGACAATTTATCTCCTCGAAATCATGCAGTACCACCTAGTTCCACACCATCAAGGCAGGGTCGCCCTTCACCGGGAAGGCAATTACTGAGGCAGATATCTGACAGTAGAATTTTGAAAATGAAATCACCTCGTGCTAATTCTTCATCTGAAGGAAGATCATCATCCTTTGCTCTCTCAACTTGCAGTCATGACTTCACCGTAGTGTCCCAGGGCAGCTTCTCCGATTGTTGGTCCGTGCAGACCTTCCCTGAGCTCACAGCCTCTTCTCAAAGAGAAAGGTGGTCCTTTGAAAGTGACCAGTCCAGTGACAGACTTTCATGTTCACCTTCCTCTTGCCCGCAGACCTGTGAGATTTGTAGGAAGCTTTTGAAGGAGAAAATAAATCAGAGTGATTCATACCCCATAGTTGCTGTTCTGGTCTGTGGTCATCTCTTCCATGCTGAGTGCTTGGACCGGCTGACTAGGGAGGCAGATAAGTACGACCCGACTTGCCCCATCTGCATGTTTGGAGAAAAGCGAGTGTTAAAGATGTCGAAGAAAGCTTTCAGAGCAGAGGCAAGGAAGCTTAAGACATTGAAAAATCGTGCTTCGGGTAGCTGTTTCAGTGGTGAGTTAGATTTTGCTGATTGCAGAGAAGGGAAAGTTCCTAGTATGGGAGCAAGTTCCAGTTCAAGGAAGCCCTTCTTAACTCGGCACTTCTCGCTTGGAGCCAAGTGGGGAAGGTCCTTGTCAGAAAACGACTCCACCACAAAGAAGGATTTCTGGTCCAGATATCGCAAGAACTAAGCAGTATTCTGAGGTTAGCATCTCAAATCAGATTTAATAAATATTGCAGCTTGTATCTCTTTGTTATAATAATTTTCCCATTAGTAGATCTTTTAACCCAAATTAAGTTTCATGTTCTTTGTGAAATGAATATATCACAGTTAACCAGTGCCAAGGAGGTAGGACTGTCTCTTAGGGCATTCAACTCGAAGACCCAGTTTATGGGCTTCACCAACAGCACCTTGGTTGCAGTAATTATGACTACATCCGTCATCCTAACTCGGTTGAGGATAGTTTTGAGCCTTCCCTAGATTTTTGTCTTCCTTAATTTTGTAGCACGACACTGTAATAAAACTGTTGTCACTAAGCTACCCATCTCACGGGGAGTTCTTATTCTTCTCCGGTCTGTGGGTCTCTACTCTGTTTTGGTTGTGCTGCCTATGATGGTCCTCAATGATCTGGAGCACTGTAGGTTACTTCATAGCTGAATTCCTCATTGAGTTTCCAGAGAGTGCTAAAGCATGTTAACAGGAGTTTAATGGGTATATATCGACTTGAAGTTCAACAAAACTGGAGCATATTTCCTCAAATCAGTAGGCAATAAAGTTGTGATTGCTCGTCGTCAGTAATGCTATACCTGTAAATGTCAGCGAAGTACATGATAAAAGGAGAAAATCAATGAAGAATGAACTGTTCCAAACTTCTCTTTGTGAGGTCTACAAGGAAGGGAGGTTCATCCATTGACAAATACTCTGCAACCCGGACTTATAACTCGAGTGAAGCAGCCTCACTCCGAGCTCTTTCTTCATGCGGGCATTCGAGACCCGCTTCTCACCCCTCAATCTTGCTCTAGAGGCAATTGATCTTGTTGTTTCAGGAGATGGGTCATCCTGGAAAATGCCGGGCCACCTTTCCTCAACCATTTTGTGGGCAAACTCAAACACCTCTTCCCTGGGTGCTGGGTCATCATCCACAATATTGTAGATCCTACTGGAAGAAGAAAACTGAAGAGTATTAAGTATCTGAAATCAGCCGCAGCGCAGTGAAAACGGACAGATCAAATATTGATTTTTTGACACAAGATCGGAGACTAAGCTATGATTTTGCACAACAAATTTTGAGATATGAGATTCCGGCTGCAAGATGCCTGACCTACATCCGCCTGAACTGCCTTAAACGGTTAAACCATGAATGACTGTACAGAACAATGATATCTCACATAGCTCCTCTTCCATGGTTTCCAAGCCCCTTGCATATGAAATCTTGCCAATGAGCACTACTCCGGCAAATGGTTATGGTTTTCTTCTCACGGTCAATACGAATCCAATGAAACAACAAAATCACACCAATGTAAGTTGATAATCAACCAATTACCTGAAAGGTGGAATTGAAATACTGGCCTTAAGCGCTTGGCAAATGTCATCAACATGCACCCTTGAAGTGTATTGCCTTGACGATCTCATCTTTTGACCTTCTGTCAAAGGTCTCCTCCTGATTATGGTGTCGATAGCACTGGGAGAAAAGACACGGCATAGTCAGCACAAATGGCACCTGACAGAAAATTCTTATGGCTTGATAAATGGTTCGGTAAAGCTTCAGACTAGAAAGGATCAGTGACTCAGACAACCAAGAAAAGAAAGGAATTTCAGAAAACGAGGACATGATAAGACAACATGGCCATGCTGGAGCAGTCACAACCTTCTTCCAGGGCCATATATACCTCCGAGACGAAACACCAGTGCTGAAACTCCGAGATATTCGCCCAGATCTAACCAACCTTTCTCTGCATCTAACCTCAGCTTAGCCATCTGACTTGAAGGACTTGCAGGATAACTGCAACAGGTTGTTTTCTTAACTTGAGGTAGACAGTTCAAATGGCAAATGGATTAACAAAATTGAATACTCACTCTTCGTCCACCCATTCACCTCCACAATCTCCATATACACCTAAAACAACCGCAATTACAGTTACTCTTAACAGAAGATACTGATTGGGATCACTCCAAAACAGAGCTGCTGAATACTTTAGTTGCAAGCAAAACTAGTCCTTTGTGGAATATATCTAGGAATGAGCAAAACTACTGCAATGACAAAAACACTTCTCCTTGTGAAGTTTAACGCATTCTCTGACTTGTGCCTAATTCCTTATTATGTTTATACTTGGTTCCTAATTTGAGTACAACATTTAGCAGACATGTACAACGTTTCAGCGACCAGCAAATATGTTTATACTGCCCTTTAGCCATCCTTATGAGGGATCCTAGAAAAGAAGAAACCAATTAAAACTGCCAGATATGGAGGCTCATTGATTATCAAATTGAAAAGGATGAATCCAGGAGAGTTCTTGCCTTTGCACATGGATGGAGATATCATGGCTTCATAACTCTGATGGAAACATGAAACTATCAAATGCACACTAAGGATAAAAACTAAATCAGGATAGGGACGCACTAGTGGATGAAAGGTAGCACAGCCATTGTAAATTCCCGCCCTTGAGCATATTCCTCAGGAGATGCTCTTGTTGCAGCATCTACAAAATTGATCAAAGAATAGACCAGCCAATTCAGGGTAATTGCTGACTGTCCAAGAAGTATCATAAGCAATGAAAGGTGAAGAATCTGACTGATCGCTCATTCCTAATGTACCAGGTCGCCAATGCCTGCCATAGGAGGTATAGAAACAAGAAGGTGGGAATGCTCTTTCATCCGGCTAAGGACGCTCACCCTGATCCATAAAAAATTATTCATCGTCTCCATGGTGATAGAAAAAAATTGCACCTCCTGGTACAGAGGCAAAAGGGCAGCATAGACAGAAAGAACTGAGAGAACAAATAAATTCCAGAATCAGCTCTCCTCAGATTACTTTTACTTATTGCTAGCAGTCATCGATTCCCCTTGGATTAGCATTTCATTGGCCTGCGGATTTGAGTTCCCAATCCATCAAACTTATGAGGATCATAAAGATGAGCAAACACTACTGCGAACCGATTGAGCCATCAAAGAACCTAGATGAGTTAGCTAGCCGGTTGGAGCTCATTGCTGCCAAGTGCCAAGAGGCTCATAAAGTTTCCAATTTTCTGGTCGTATTCGACTTCTCTGACAAGAACTCAACTAACAGAAGCTTAAGCAGGATATGTTCATTCCATGGGAAAGTTGTTCGAATCCAAATTAATTTAGCCAAACTGATGGTGGACTTCACAGATATCGATTATGCAGGAGCATAAAACTCACTCTGGCTCGTTAGCATCCCAAAGGTAAATGTCAAATCCTTCATCTTCAAGCTCTTTTATCTTCTTCACGCTCTTGCAGGTCCCTGAAACAGCCCTAAAATCCAAAAACTGTCAATCGGAATGCCACACACTACGGATACACTTCAATTGTATCTCTCGCTGAGTAAGGAAGACACCAACCAGCCACTGTTTATGAGCTCCTGACCAAAGAATTTCCCAACATATCCCACGCCGAGAATAAACATCTGGTTCTGAGTCGTTGGCTCCTGAGGAATCCTAGCGGAACTCGAGCTCGTAGTTGCTGATACTCCGAAACTCTGGCGGAACTGAACCATGTACGCTCTTGGACGTGACGGAGCAGCTCGACGGGAAACGAATACTGTCCGATATTCAGGTGATATCACCGACCGGCGACAAGCTTCCATGGCGGAATTGAATTCTGACACTGTCTCGTGGTGGTTTAGGTAGATGGCGACGCGTTGTCCCGACAAGTCGTATCCTCGGACCAAAACTTTCAAGACCGAAGAGGGAAGAGACAAAGAACCGAAACGTTTAGACCGGACCGGTTTCCACTGGTTTGGAAGAGCAAACCGTACCTATTTTCCCTCCAATTTCCTAATCATCCTTTGTAAAGAGCCAATCTTTCCGAAGGCATTTTTGCTGCAGTAAGCTTGGCTTCAATGTCCGTTGAAGATTGGAGGTAAGGTAACCAACCTCTTCTCTCGCTCTGAAACCGGTCTCCCAGACCAGTACTCATTCGCTCGTTTTTTGGGGCTGATGAGACAGTTCTTCGTAGCAGTCATTGCTTGTTTCATCAACTGTGGAAAATCTCCAGCTCTGGATTTTGTTATGTTGGAATAATCTCGAGATTGTTCTCTTTTCAGCAGTTGTTGGAAAAATACAGAAATTTTACCGAGTTTTCCTGGTAAACAATGAGCAACCTGTAATATACCTTGGACCTGTCTTATGATATGCCCCAGAGCAGCAAACGAATAGCTGCCCAGGAGTGGGTCATTGCACAGGTTGATCATACCGACAAGCGAGTAGGTGTGGAAGATATAGAAAACTGAGCATCCATCATCAAAATTAGACCTTGACTCGTCTACCGGAATGTAAAAGACTGTAGCCAGTACTAGTTCAAACTTCAGACCACTCTTAGATGACTGAAACGTAGGTAGCATATTGTATGCATAACTTGCCGTGAACAACAAGGAAGAAGAGAAGGAAGAAAGACACAGGAACAACACACCAGATCGACCTCAAGCATAGACTGACATTCAGATGATCCGTCACCTAGGAAACAGAAAACTTTTATACTTCCTGCAATACATCAAATCATTCAGTTGACCCTCCTGCAGCTCTTCCTCACTTCTCCCCTGGACCCAGTCAGTGCCCCAGTGCTTCCCATCTTCACCATGGACTGCGAGAATTGCTCAAAGAACAGAGCTTCGTTCTCTGCGTATGCCTTCACGAGCTCCATTGTCTTCTGAACTCTTCCTGTCAGGAGGACCTCATCAGAGGTGAGGAGGCCCTTTCCCCAGAGGATGAGCTTGAAGTAGGTGTTGTCGAACCTCGCTGGGGAAGCGAAGTCAAGAGGTGAGATATTGTTGTCTCCACCGGACCTGGGGCATATGGACCGGAGCTCGTTTGAGTAGGTCTGCTCCAGGGTTTCATCAGGAAGGTTGTTCCCATTCTGGTTGTACAGCCTCTGCTTGAAGGTGGTGCAGCGAGCGACCCCGATAGTATGGCCTCCTGATTAAGAATCATCACAGGGAAGCTTAGTATCAAACTGGAAAGTAATGAATGGTCAGTCAGTCAGAAGCTAATATTGGGATGATACGAGTATATGAGGCCTCCTAAGATTATAACTTTCTGGCAACAATGGAGCATAAAGGGGAACATGTGGAAAGGATAAGTGGATGGACGATTGCTTTTTTCCCAAGAAACGGAAAGAAGGAAGTTCAATTGATTGAATGATTGACTGGGAGCAGTTCAGACAGCACAATAAAGATTCAGGAGCTACGAGTCAGGATCTTGGTGTCATCCATGCTCGTTCCTCCTCTAAAACTATCTAGATCCCAGAAGTCCTAATATTGGTGAAGGGAAACATGACATGACATCGAAGATCAGGTTAATTAACCAGGAATCTCGTACCTGAGAGTGCAACAAGATCGACTTCATTAAGGCCTTGGCGCTGGAACAATGTGATGAGGTTCTGGATTGTGGAGTTTGGTGGGGGGATGTTGCTGTTGGAGAGGCTCACACTTGCTGTCTTAGAATCCCTCCTACCCAGAGGAAGCTCCCAGCTTGGTCCGCCACTCTGTCATTTCATTCATGAAACCTTTGTTAGCGAAATCCGAAAGAATGGACAAAACAAGATCTAATATAGGTTGTCGAGAAGTTTCCAGTGACATTTGCTGCAGATCCTAAGATAGTAATAATGTTTTCCATGGAAATCGAATAGAATTCAAGTAACTATTCATGAATTCAAGATAAAAATGTGTAGTGGGTCAATATTGTGAAATCAATTGATTGCTAGGAGGTTTTATTCTTACTAGCACGACGGATCCACGGGCAGCGAGCGCAACTATATCTGCACAGGACACAACCCCAGGACATGCTTCCTCCAACTTCTCCTTGATTTCATCAATAACTTCGAAACCTCTGAGAGAGTTCTTGTTTGGTAATGACCTCTTCTCACTCACTATGTTGGCGCCATCATCCAGCAGTACCGATGCATCGCATCCCTGCAAGAATTCAACTTATTAATCAGAGGAACTCGGCATTTCAGAGAACTTTTCTATTATTCCTGTTTTTAAAACCCGAAACCTGTGCAAAGCAGTCATGAAAGTGAAGCCGAAGCAAGGAGGCAGCCATCCTTGGATTCCCGACGATAACTGGCTCCAGCACCGACATGACAATCTCATCAACCTGGGGGCATGAGAACTGATAAAACTGTGGAAAGAGGCCGGATGATCCTCCTCCTCCGACACTTCCACCAAACCCACCTCCCCAGCCGAAGCCATAACCGAACCCAGGGTGAGCAATGCACAAGGTTGAGGAAATGAGAGCTAATGCTGCAAGGCTAAGAGCAACCTTGAAAAGAGCCATTTTATTCTACCACTACCTTCTCCAATGGAATGAGATGACAAAGAACAGGAAACGTTTGAGCTGCTAAGAAGGGATCCAATTACTACTTATAGGAAGCTTAAGAGGCAGAATCAACCACTCCCCCTCACCAAATCCTCTCATTTTTGCCTAATTTGGATAGCTCAGAACATGCCAACTTATGAGTTGCGACACACTGCATCACATGAGAGAGGTTGGACCTGGGATAGTGTTTCTGGTATCACTTACCTGCTCCAGAGAACAACTTCTGTCTGGTCTTCCTATTCCTGAATATCCGAGTGTTAAAGTTCCTTTCTTTCTCATATTCGGTACTAACATCTCAGCTCGCTATTCTAAGCGCCACCAGGCATAAACATGAGCAGCCTCCCTGAAATCAGATCAGCGTGGTATAACTGATGGTGCATGAACTCATTGTAGTACAGAACAAATCATAATACAACCACATTTTATAAACAGGATTACCAATTAGACAATTTCATACAAAAGAACTAAAAATTGTATTGTCGAGGTTTCTTATAGGTACATATTCCTTTTGACCCAACGTGTTCAAGAGGCTCTAGCTTGAGCTGTATCCTAATACTGTACAAGTCTTCAACCACTCAAATGGTACAAGAACTCCATCTCTCTCCCTCTCTCTTCCCGTTGGTGTAAAGAGTCTCAAATCCAATGTCAGATGTAAAAAGCTCATTGAGAAGAGAGTCAGAAGGCAACTGCAGTGGTTGGAAAAGTTATGTTGCACAGAGATGCCTCATTGGTGTGAGGAGTCTTGCGAACCTCAGAGGAACATGTGCCTTCACCAAAGTCCCATTTTCTGTGTATTCCTACAGAAATAAGATAAGAATAGGATGAGTATCTTACAGGGCAGATAGAAAACACACTAAAAATGGCAACTATAGGAAGCGGAATACCAGTGGGTTAGTTGTACTTCAATCTAACTTGTTTGGCTCATTGCATGATAGAAAATACGGCATTGCAATTCACTTCCAGGGTCACAAAAAGGAAAATATCGATGATTTTACAATATGTAGTTTCACAGTTGAACAAGATGGAGGGTCCGTTTTGTGAATAGCACCCGAACCCAACAGAAGAACCAGACCACATGATCTCGAGGTTCAGCTTTTAAGGTAGCATTAATTCAATTACCATGGTTCAGAAAGAACGGAAGAGCAGAAATTCCAAGGACCTATTGCCAGTACGAAGAGAGACATGAGAACCTCTCTAGTAGAATTGAGGACACGTAGGAGAATTTATAGGACAGATAAGCGAGAATTCATAAAGACTACCATTTGTTACATTTTACTGTATTTGGGGAGAAAGAAACTCTAGATTCTTTCAGGGCTAAGCCATCTCATCATCCAAGAGAGGATTTTTTTGTTGATCTGATACAGAGTAGCCCCATTTCCAAAAGTAGCATATGAAGTCTTTCATGGCTCCTTAGCACAGGTTCTTAGTATTTGCCACCTTTTGTAATCATCCTATATTGGTTATTTTATAAAGTTGTATAGGAAGATTCATGTATGAAATACAATTCAATTATCGGGGGGGGGGGGGGGGGGGGGGGGGGGGGAACTTACCATTTCCTCCACCATCCCGACCCGATGAATAGTACTAAGGAGCTCTCCCTTGTCAAATGGAACTAGAGCTTCCACCCAGACCATCGAATTCTATGATAGAATGTCTCTCTGTTAATACTTGTAGTTCAAAGCACCTAAATTTATCATAGACATAGATCCCAGGAAGCACAAGTCACTCCATACCTTCAGCTTCTCTTGAACAGCATCACAGAATTCTTGCAAACCCTCTCCAGTTAAAGCAGATATGCAAACTACATCTTTCCTCTTTTTTGCTTCATTCCTGACTTCTTGAAGATTGTCAGCTCTATCAACCTGTAATAAGAGACTCAATCCAACTGTTGCTAATTGAAGATCCAATTGGTAAATATGATCTGCATTAGGCCTGAATGAAATAACAATACAATAATTCTGCCAAGACAAAGCAGGAGAAAATTTAACACCACAATTTAAAATCATTAACTACATCATTGGCCATCAAAAGAGGACAGCCTGAGTGGCTGCTAATAGTAAAGTAGTCACTATCAACTCAAAAGAGGGAGCTCTCTTCTAAAAATTTTCTCTTGGATTTCATTTAAGCACTTTTTCTCTTCTGGAAAAATGAAGGAATTAAGAGAATGACAGATACACAAAGATGCATTCCACAAGCCATTTACTCAAGATCTGGTAAAGCATGACCAAATCCACGTCTATTTTATGCGTTTCAATTCTGAAGAAATGAAGGTGCAATTGACAGATCTTCTCCAAGATTTTAATAAACAAATGGATGCCAGATATTGTGAAAAAAAATCCAAGTACCTTGTTCCAGACCATCAACTTTGGAATTGAAGAAACATCGAGCTCTGATAGGACTTTATCCACCGCATCAATCTGCTGCTCTGCTAGAGGATGGCTGGCATTGGAAAGCAGAGTCTTAACTAGATCACACAATTTTCACTTGGAAAAGCTAGCTGGAAGTACCTGATGTCCACAACGTGAACCAAGAGCGATGACTCCGATATCTCCTCCAGCGTTGCTCTGAAGGCGGCAACCTGTAAGATGTGATCAGTCAGAAGGGACATGCCTTGAAGCAAAATCCATAGAATTGACTAAACAATTGCCCAGCAAAAAATCCCACAGCACTGTGAAACTAGACATGAAAGTTGACTCAAATTGAAGAACTCAGGGAACCTACCAGCATAGTTGGTAACTTTTGGATGAAACCGACTGTATCCGTTAAAAGAAATTCCCTCCCATTCTTCATCTACATCACATTGACAAAACAAGAGCATCAATTTACAGCACATGCTAAGTATCATAAATTACCCAAAACCTCATAAGATTCTTCCTTAAGCATAGAACCAACCTGAACCCTTCTCGTAGTTGGGTCAAGGGTTGCAAACAATCGATTTTCTGCAAGAACATCTGCTCCAGTCAAGCGATTCAACAGTGTACTCTTTCCAGCATTAGTATACCCAACCTAGGAAATTTTAAATGCAATTCAGATTTAACCAGTCAAGAGCTGAAGAACCGTGACATAAATTTTATTAACTTTAAAAACTTACAAGAGACACTACAGGCACAGGGACAGAAGTTCGACGATTGCGATATTGCTTTCTGTGTTTTCTGACAGATTCAAGCTCTTTCTTGAGAACCCCAATCTATTCATTGAGTCACCAGACTAAATAATATCAGCATTTTGACAGGGACTACAATCAACATAGAGATGTAGTTTTAGAAACTGTATATTACTAACCTGGGTACGTAATATACGCTTGTCCACTTCAATTTGTTTTTCACCCATACCCTTTACTTTGCCTCCAGCTTGTCGTTCAAGGTGAGTCCACATTTTGGTTAATCGTGGTAACTGGTACTCCATTTGTGCCAGTGCAACCTAAACAAGTCCACCATCAAAAGGAAGTTCGTCAAGCATATATGCATACAATGATGTCTCTGCTGTTCACAACAGATTGGGTCTTTGCCCTGTTCTATCAGGAAATACCAAGCTTCTGTCAAAAGTTATGTAGTAGGGTAGGACAATTCTATTTCATGATATATCATGAATCCAATTCTATTTTGCCCATCCAACTTCCCCCCCTAAAATCTTAGGTTCTCTCCCTGAGAGTTATCGACTCTTTCTGAATCTCTATCAATCCATTTGTTATGGTTGCCCTCTGATAGCAAGTCAAGATGTAAAAGAGAGGATGAAAATTTGCATGTAATGAAAGCGCTTATTTATAAGGGGGAAGAAGTTTGCCTGTAATGCTGCTTCATGTGTTGCTGCCCGCTGGTTAAAAATATCCAAGATAAGGGCTGTGCGATCACAAACTCTAACATCTCCACCAAAAGTTTTCTCCAAGTTGCGCAACTGCCTAAGGAAAGTTCAACACTAAAACATCTAGTAGCAAAATCTCAAGGAGGGAAGAAAAGAGAAAGAATGGAAGATTACATGGGCAATTTTCATTGGCATGAATGGTCTAAAAGAATAAAACCAGGGTAAGAATGAATAGTTTTACCCAGGCGAAAGCTCATCATCAAATATAACAGTCTCAACATCTAAAGCATGAATTGCAGTTTTGATTTCTGCAACCTTGCCCGACCCAATATATGTTCTTGGGTTAGGAGAAGATAGCCTGCAATAAGCCATGACCATCAAGAAGTGAGGGGACAGTTTGAAATTTTGGTTCACATGAAAACAGATAACAATAATGAACTGGATCAGAGGCTGTTGAACCAAAATAATCAAATATCCCGACAATTAAGGCAGCGTAGTACAGGGAATGAGATCAAACAGATAGCCAATGTAATCTGCCACAATGCCCAAGGACATTGTCCTCAAAACTACCTGGCTCATTGCCATAATAAAAATTGAAAACCATGGCTCCTAGTTCAGTTATTCTGGAAGAACTAACACTCAATTTACTTCAAAAAGCTTCTTTGAACAACGGAAATAGCCCGATGCTGCATAAACTGAAAGAGGGAATCCAAAGAGTGCTCATCAGAAGTTGCAGCATTCTCCTATTCTTTTTAATGGATGGGACCAGCATAGAAGAGTGCTCACTTTTGATAAGTTGAACCCACTACCCTGACTCCTGCAGTATCAGCTAGCTGGGCCAACTCCTTGAGCGACTCTTCTATGCCAAAAGAGTCCTGAGTGTCACCCTTGCGCTCCACTCCGACAAGATATGCTTTTTCCTCAAAGATCTGAAAGGAAATCCCAGATCTTCACAATTGCGCAAGGAGCACATACAAAATCAATAAGCAATGAAAGAAGAAAGGATCTTGCTTAGACTGCCAAAGCCACAACGTAATTATCAATGACAATCTTGAATCAATTATTGTTCCTTAGCCACTACTACCACCCTCGAGAAAAACAAAGAGCAGACCTCTCTTCCATTTCGAAGATTGAACCTGTCCTCGAAGCTGTCATCCTTTTCCTCCCTTTTCTTCCTGCTGCTCGATGGACTTGGAGATTCTTCCAATTGGGTAGCTGGAACTCCATCCAAAGCCTCGGGAGCATCGGTCACTTCCTCCTCTTGGGTCTCGATTACCGGGCTCTCGACAGGATGATTACTCAGGAGCTGCTCCTGCTGAAGCGCTCTTGGGAAATTTGCGGGCTGAGGTTTGAGAAGGAAGGGATGACTCGGAGGACGAACACTCCATGGGAGGTAAGAGTGTCGAGGGAACACTGGTGAGAAACTGCCGATGGGAGACGAACATAAGTTCATCATGCAGAAAGATACCTGCTTTGTCTCTCCGCTCCTCTGAGCTCAGAGAGATAATCCGCCTTCCACTTCTCGGATATGGAGTCTTCACCCTTTTCCGTTCGTTTATTGTTTTTCAATTTCAGGAAAATAATTAATTAATAATAAATACTTCAGAAAGAGGAAAATCAAGAAATATAATAAATAAGATAACAATAAAAATGAAAAATAGCGAGCGAGTCCAAGATTTGTGCTGCCACGTGGACCAATGAAGGCGCCTGGGGCTATGTCCAGTTCGACCGCAGATTTGGGCCTTGCAAGCAAATTCATGTTTCACAGCGCGGCCCATTTCATATTATCCGCTTATGCCTTTCCCCACTCCAATTTCGAGACTCTATCGCGTGTAACCGCTATATTATGTGATAATACTGATATAATATTATAGACTAATAACATTTAAATATCTTAAGATTTTTTAATAAGATCCTAACAGTATGTAAAACAACCGTAAAAATAATTAAATCTTATTGATTTATAACACTATATTAACAGTATATCGGTTACATACAAGACTTTCTCTCGGATTACATGGTGGCAGTAGACTTAAAATGGACAAGAAGAAGAGGAGAATAAAAGGTGAGAGAAATTCCATAGGCAAAAATTGAATTTAGAGCCCCTCTTAGTCTTGAGAAGGATATCATTGTGCCAAATATTGTCAGTCCACGGTATCACTAGAGTATGATCGATAATTCAGAATTTCTTCCTGTCTTGTGCTGTTTATTGTTTTGTTTTGGGAATCTGATTCACGGGTGATTTAATTGCTCCCGCCTGGCTTTTTGAGAGCACTTGTTTTTTCATTCCACCAGCTCCATTGCATCCTCGTATCTTCTCGTTTCTTTCATTTGAAATTATTAACCTTTTTGGGGATGTGTACCAGGTGGTTGCTGCAGGAGCTTGTCTGCAGAATCATATAGAAGTTCACTTGGGGATGTAAATGATATGTCCTTAGGTGGTTTAGCTGGTATCAGATTTCTGGTTGCATACAACTGGTTTGAAGGCTGATGCTGGCCTAGACTCCAATGCGTGCGACCTCTTCGAGTACCCGCACCTGCAAGGAGGCCCGGATCTGGGGATGGTGATCGGATCAGTCCTCCGTTACTTAATTCTCTCTACTGCTGTCTCGAGGGTATCGATACTTAATTTTGGACGCATAATTTCAGCTCGACACATCAGCTTCTAAAACTGGTCGTTTTCCTTTGATTCTTTGTTTTGGTCTAGGACGACATCTTTGGCTATGGAGAAACAGAATGCAGATAAATAAATTTGTAATATATGGCAGCTGTGCCAATTAATATAAAGGATTATTGCACCGTAGTTCCTGGAGTTTCTGCAGAAGGGAGAAGAGAAGGTAAGCTGCAGTCGGATTGTTCCTTTCATGCTCACACTGACTAAGTACGAATCAGCACGAGCCAGGCACTTTTCCTAGCCGGCCGCCTTTATATTTTCCGGTCTCAGGCTTTTACCTAATATGAAGTTTCATACGAGATTGACGAGGTGTGATGAGATCTCTTATCGCGCAATATGATCTAAATTGGATCCATTTAAACCAATAAGTAAACGGTGCTCAAACTCTCTTATATTTCCAGGATTTCATAATTAAGATTCTGATATAGGATTATTATCATCAGCAAATATTCCCAATGGCCAAAAGTATGGGAAACTCCAGTTTTTAGAGACCGTTTTGCTGATTAGAACGGGCGAATTTCATAGAGCAGTCTGATCTAAGAAATAAAGGACCTGAAGGCGAACGTTGTCCCATCGTCATTTATCTTGCTCTTTTATCACATACCATGTTCAGTCTTCGTACAGGTCTACATCTAAACCTGATCGGTTTATGACTGCAGACATATTTTTCCATGATTCATGGTCCCTGCAGTTCAATCTGTGCTAGCATCCAAGCTCAACTGTAAGGGTGCCCTTTAATTTCTAATGTAGGGCTCAACTTGAAATCCAGAACTTGAGACTGCAGGTAGGAGGGCGCTGCGGCTGCTGAGTTTCTCTGCTGCTTTTGCAGCGCTGCGGTAACACCCTGCGAATTACTGCATAAATGGGCCGAAGGAGACTGCAAGCTGGTGCGGCTGGCACCGCGTGCTGTATTTAGAACCATCTCGGTTACGTTGCTCGTCCCGGTCCAGTTTGAATGTCCTTTCCTTCAAGGTCAAGCCATCCTCCTCGCGTAACAGGTAGAGAACTCAGAATATTGTGTGCAATTGATATACCACGTAATAATATTGATGTGATGTCGCAAATTACCGAGGTCCCGTCATTTTAAGTTTTTTTAATAAGATCCTAAAAAAATAATCATATAAATAATTGAATCAATATTGTACCCGATACGTACAAGCTTTCTCCATAACAGGAGGATCCAGATACCGTCTTCCTGCAGGTGCTTTGATTCCAATAGGTCCCACCTATTTTTAGGATTTCATAAAAAATTCTTGAAATAAATAGATTTTATTGATCTGTATCACTACTGTGAAATTTTCACTCAGCCCATGAGAGGTTGGACTCATGTCCATTCCAAAAACTCAAGCTGATAGGGTAGTGGTACCCGCTCTCTTATAAATCAAATTTCAATTGTCTATTTATCCGACGTAGGATTGACTGTTCATCAATCGTATTAATACAGTCACATGATAATACCGTTGTAGGAGACTTTCTTGAAAAATGGGGCCTTGCAAGTGACAAACACCTCATGAATCTGGACTCAATATGTGAGAGCAGTCCATGTAACGATACACGACAAGATAATTTTTATATGGTATCACAAGCAAGTGGCATCCCATTACAATAAAATTTTTTTATAACGCTCTAAAAATTAAAAAAATAATTTTTAAGATATCTGAATCTCTTTATTTTATAACAATATATAAGTACTGTCAGATCGAATATTCCAGCTCACAACAGGTGTCAGATTTGTGGGCCCGCCCAGCAGAACCCAACACCTGGCCGGTTGGCCCCTTCACTAAGCTTTAATAATTGGCTTAATCATTACTTCAATTAATGAAGACAAAGCATTAGGAGATGGATTGGGCGTCTCTTTTAAAAGTTTGAGTGGAAATGCGGTCATATCATTTTATTTCAAATTAAGTATTTTTATTTGTGAGTCTTTTTGTATCTTTTATTTTATTTTTTTATTATTTTTATTTGCGAATAAAAAAACTTCGAGTTCAAATTTTTTTTAATTACACGTGATTTAGAGAGTTTTATTTTTTACTAACTCGATGACATTGTATAATATATTAATGGACTTTCTCAAATAAGATGATGCCCACTTGAGAAAAAAATTAACCAAGACAAAAAATCAAATCATCTGTTCTCTTTTTTGCCATTTCCCCAATAATTATCTATCGAAGTCAGTTCTACTCTTTTTATTAATCGATCGAAATTTCCCCAATAATTATTCATGTACAAGAATGTTCATAAACTCGTTGCGATGTAATATCTGGGGTGTTTTTATACAAGGTGTGAGAGCCATCACCAAGATGGAGCATGGGGGTGAGAGACAAGACCAGTTGGCTCGAATATCCGCTGCCCGGTGGCCAATATATGCTTCGGATCGAACTGCATCTTGTTGTGGCGGAACTTGTCCCACTTGGCCCCGAAGTGACCGGCCCACTCTGCCTCGGTCGTGTAGTGAGGCAGGTACTGCTTGACCTCGAGCCCCTCTTCGGTGCAGAACTTGAGGATCCGACGGTTCTGATCGGTCAAGTAGTCCAAGCTCCAGGCCTCTTCCCCATTGTCCAGGGCCGACCTCAGCAGCGCCACGAGGTAGAAGACATCCTCGTTTGGTGTCACGACTGAGGTCCTATTATCCCATCTACATCCAAAATATTACGAGAATTCCACTAGTGAGAATTCGTACATCACGGGTTCATCACTCAAAAGTGCAATTACTGGACATTATATAATACACACACAAGACATCCATTTTGCACATAGTCGTTGAAATAATGGGTGTAACATAATATAATCTAAGATATCTTGATCTTGAATTGATATCACCACAACAAATCTCCAACCCTGTATTTCCGGGAGGGCCTATCTTTCTGGAGCGCCTTCCGATGAAGAAGAAGACACGCATGCTGTCTCATCAGCGGGGCCCCACGGAGAAGATCCTCTGACACAAAGGATCTCCCTCCCACTTGATCGATCAATCTCCTATGTTTTCTGTTTCTTTTGTCATGTTACATGTCCTCCTCCGGCGAAAAGTCACAACCCAAAAGCCTTCTCTTTTTACGAGTTACATCTATATGAACCGCCGCATCGATTCAAAGATTACATATGATGAATATGCAAAAGCTGATTTTGTATACCTAGAGAGTACTGCAGGAGAAACAGAAAGAAAACTTCTAAAAATATGAGCGAGTTTAACATTACCATCAGTTTGCGTATCAATTTTCGAGTTGAAAATGAGTCTTCTCCAGCTTGGTTTCCAAATGAAAATTACAAGGCACTAACCAACGTAAATATTTACAAAAAAATAGAGGAAGTCTTCGGGTCATCCTAGCTGGATCCTAAAATGACCAAAAAGAAAATGAAAAGATCACATCATCAGCACTTTTTGTCTCTTTGACTGTATTCATCTTCCCAGTAGGTCCACAATCATATAAGCCTAATGGCCAGCTCAATTGTTGCTGTATTACATAAGTTTATAATGTAACGATCTTATCGCGTGTAAATATTTATATAGTGAGATCAACTAATGAAAACCTATTATTTTAAAAAAAATTTATAAAAATCTAAGTTTTATTGGTATCATCACATAAATTTATCATGTAGTGACATGATTACATAGAGGGCTTTTTGTATCAGACAACATTCCTCTATCCAGACAATGTCACACTATTCCCTCTAAATTATCATTAGCTAATTATTATCATTAGACGGGACTAATTATCAAGATGGTTCATTATAAATCAATGCTACTCCTGTGTAAAAAAAAATAATAGTCACAATATGGATTTTTTTTGTGTACTACTAATTAATATTCAAAAATTTAATAGATTTCAACCAATTCAGATTTAAATTCAATTGGTCTACTAGAGCAAAACTCTTCTACTCATAAATTTTTTCTATTTATAAGACTTAAATCTAAAATTTACTTAAAATAAAAAGATTTCGAACCAATTCAACTGATTATGTTAATTGAGTAACGGTATATATTTTATGATTTTATTTTTGGGTGAATATGTGACCACAAAGCCACCTTGGCTAACTTGATGCTCCAACCATGCAATAATATTTACTGCAACTCACTTGTCTTTGTTCATCGGGTAGATGAGGATGGGCCCGCTGGCCTTGCTCCCCAGGATGCCCTTGAAGACACCTCTGTCGAAGTCGGCTATCCTCGACCTGGGCACGAAAAGGTTGAGCCACGGGTGAGGCACGTCCCAGAGGTTCTTAGCTCGTAGCTTGAGCTCGCCCTTGTGGACCCGGTCCAGAAAATCCACGTACAGCAGATCGGTCGAGAACATCGAGTACGGTATGAAATTCAGGTTTTCCATCAGTGCCTCGACTTCCTGCGAGAGAATACAAGAGAAATGTTACTTTAAGCTTTTGAAAATTTGATATGGATTTGAAGTCCTGCAGATTCGGTAGAAATTTCATAAGAAGGTTTCTGAGATGATGCCATGAAAGTGCAAGAAAAGAAAAGGCTGCTTCCTAACTGTTGCTTTTGTCAGTATAAGTCAACCATCTTTTCCTTTTTTTTTTTTTTTAAATGATCGATTAATTATATTTGGTGGGGTTTGGTCGGCTTATATATATATATATATATATATATAGAATTATCATATATTTGAGTGAAAAAATTCTAAAGGGCTTAATGAAAAATATAAAAAGAATAGACAAGACATTCATATATTCGATTTTCGTTAGTGAAATTTTTTGTACCCTTTGTTCCGAGAAATTCTTAGATGAACCGACTTTATATATTATGTGGTAAACTCGACCGATGATTGTTGGACACGCATCAAAAGTATTGCATAATTTAAAAAGTGATAGGAGGTTGAGAAAAAAGGTGATGTGAAATATTTCGTTATTTTTTAAGTAATTATTGGTCGAATTTACGGATAACAAGTTTGACACGGCTTTGTAAAAACCTCTTGCCCAAAATAATAATAACGGGTGTGATCGATGTCGTAATTGGATCGGGGTTACACCAACATAGATCACATTAGATCTTCAATGTTTTCTAGTGAATGTCTTGTTCAATATTATTCCACGGTCACTTATATTTAACACACCCCAAGACTAATTGTGTACGTAATCATCACTTAGTTACAATTGTAATCTTGATTAGTTAGTCACTCTCAAAGGAGAAAAGTTAATTAATCTATCATCCTCAAATTGCCCTTCTTCTTTGTTTTTTTCGAATAAATTACTATACTATAGGAGAAAGGGATGATGACATTTCGTAGAAGATTCCAATCGAAAGTGAGAGGGTTAAACAAGGAGATCAATACAATACACTTTTTTTTAATGTAAAATCCGAATTTCACATGATATATGTTGCATCTAATATATGAATTAAGATTTTACAGTTAATTATATATGAAATTCTTGATTTACAATTAAATTTACAATCGCTTTACACTCGTATTATTTATTTTTTCATTTAATATAATTTACCAAATACGTATGCATTTAATCGAAATTAAAAGATTAATTTTTGGAAGATCCCCCACAATGCCACCATCGAGAGGATCCAGCACGATAGATTTACATGATCCTATATATAAGGTGTTCTTCGGATCCCAAACCAAAACATATGTTCTTTCACAAGAATTCACTTATACATAAAAGGCATACCACGTATCTGTGCTGACATTGTGTTATGAACCAATTAAATTAAACTGTTTTTATAGTTTTTTTCTTCTAGATTTTATTCAAAAAATCCTAAAAATAGCTTAATTTCATTTGCACGTGATACCACATCAGTACTATCAAGTGATATGCTCGTTACACACAAGATTGTCTCCTTCATCAGATCGAGAAGAATCGCAAATGGGCAAGTAATGTCCCTGTTTTTGGACTAAAAGGATTTCCCACCATAATATGCAATTAACCCTCATTTTTCGATTAAAAATGTAAAAATGAAACCCAAAGTATAGAAGAGAATAAATGAAAAAAAAAAAGAATAAATGGGACGAGGAGTATAACTGGTCAAAATCAAATCTAAAACTTCTTAATTACGAATCGAGAGCAATATCATTATTACACCGAGCTTCGTTTTTCGGAGTTAACCCTAATTGAGTAAAAGACAGCAGGCCGGCCAGTTAAAGAGAACCATACTTCTTGATTAAGAGAGAGAGAGAGAGAGAGAGAGAGAGAGAGAAAACCATAATTAAAAAGCAAATTTTAACGATTATATGATATATGTAAAAGATTGGTTATTGATGTCCCTTTTTTCGTTTTCATACTTGAAGCCACATTTAGTCTAAATATCTAAGTTAGCCAGCTTAAACCTATGTATAATGTAATTAATATTAAAAAAATGGTTGCACGGTACATATAGGGATAAGTCGAGTGGGACCTGATCAATCGAATCAACGTTGACGATTCGTCGTAGTTCTTGGCGACCTCCAAGCAATACAAGACGCCTCCATCGGTGCCAAGGGAGGAGATCTTGGTGGGATTGAGAGCGGAGAAGGAGGACCTCCAATTGTTGATGAGCCCTTGATCCACTATGACGAATCCTTCCACGTAGCCGAATTTCTTATCGTGAAGCGATATGAGGTATTCCTGGTCCGCCGTAAAGGCCGAGAAGTCAGAGTACACTACCCGGATCCACCTCACCTACACGATTGAAAAGGGGTCAGGGTTAGTAGCCGGATCGGTCGGTTTGAGTTTGAAACGCGAAAACGTATGTCTAAAGGGAAGATCTTGTTTATACATGCATGTATGTTGGACAACATTGGACTTCTTTTCGATGGAAAAAAGGAAAAGCATAAAGTATGTCCCGATGAGAAAAAAGGAGAGAAAAGGACGCAGGTTAGACTGTTAAGAGGCAAAATAAAGCACCCGTCAATAACATTGCCAGCTTTGACACAGCCGTTTGAATGTGTTAAAAAGCTCATATGGACCCAACCCCTGTCCTTTTTTTTTTTTTTTTCATTTCATACCATCTGATATCTGAATCCTTAAAGAACTCGTAAATTCATATTTGAATCTGATAAGCCTATTAAGAGATAAAATTCTCCCTTAATCGAGAGATTTCTCCATTAAGAAGGCTCGTGCTCCAATCATTAATAGGAAGATGGGTCAAACCATATAAACCGACCAGTTTATGTTCTAGTTTTTTTTTTTTATAGAATTTCGACAAACAAATGCTACGAAATCTTTCCTCACAGACCGATGTGCTCCACCTCACTCCCAACCAAACCCACTTGACATACAGCACACATAATACGACGACATGTTTTTCAAATTCAACCGCGAAGAAACAGCTGAAATGCAACGACTTTCACAGTGACACTGATGTCCTAAAACGTTATTCAGTACACCACTTGGAAAGCTCCATGTGGATGCGTGGATTTCAAATATTGACGACAAAATACGACGACCATTTTAGCTAATGAAGTGTCGAGAACGTACCCTTTGAGGAGCCGGTTCAATGGCGATTCGAGCCCTGGTGATGATTCCGAACTGGCCTAGACCGCCAAGCACGGCATGGAACAGCTCAGGGTTTTGTCCCTCCGAGCATTTCAGTACTTCACCCTTTCCTGATTTCAATCAAGCATTCAGGTCAGGGGTAAACAAAAGGGATTTCCATATCGGACATGACCGACATCAAATCACGAGCGAAACACGACCGACGTCAAATTACGAGCAAAACACGACCGACATCAAATTACCAGCGAAACACGACCGACGTCAAATTACTAGCAAAACACGACCGACAATCAACAACATCCCATGATTGCTAATTTGCTATATTGTAGACGATGAAACAATCTATTGCCATGAGTTTGCATCATATGTTATCCCAAGCCGTAGCTCACATGTATGTGGGAATGAACCCTAGCTGTGGAACTTCATAATAAAGTCTTGTATGTAACGGGATTACAAGTTTATAAGTGGATGTTGATCTTTTTCCCCGTAAACGGGAGAATATTTTCTTGGCCTATTGACAGATAACAATGAAGAAAATGAGAATTCAAAGGATCTCTGATGATTCCATTTAACTTCTTATCATGATTGAGCTCCAAAGACGACCCATCACGATAGAAAAAGATGGGGTTCGGATCTCCCTAGCTATCTCAGTTGACAGGGTTATCATTCTACAAAATCTCGTATATTGGACATGGTCTCTTAACCTCTAGCAACCATGAAATTCAAGGAAAAATCCCAGAGGAAATCATTTATAAAGGAAAAAAAAAAAAGGAATTTCGCATGCAAATTGTGAACGGCGTTATGATGAGTCGTTACCGGTGACGACGTCAAGTTCGTAGACGTTACTAATCTGCGGGCCGTGATGGAACGCCTGACCGCTGATCCCGGCGTTCGACAGCGTCCCTCCCACAGTCAGGTACAAATAATCCGTCCACGACCTCGGCGCCATCCCGTGTTCCAACGTCCTCCTCAGCACATCTACCCACAGTTCCCCGCCCCAGGCGTCTACGTAGCCCTCCTCCGCCGCCACCCTCCCTACCCCGAGGCTCCCAGCGGTCATCTCCACCACCAGTCCTCCCGGAGCACGAGCCTGCCCATTGATCGAGTGCCCGTGTCCCCGGGCTGAGACAACGAAACCCATAGAGTTGGCTGCCCTGACGGCCTGAGCCACGTCCTCAGCCGAGGAAGGTCGGAATACGGCGAGCGGCGCCTCTGTGGACTGTCTCAGCCGGCCAAAGTCTAGCGAGGCGGCCTCAAGGTCGTGCAGCTCCTTGCTGACGCGGCCCCCGCCAAGCCCGAGCCTCTGAAGCTCGGCGGGCTGCACGTCCAGTCCTGCGGTCGCGATGAGCCTCCATATCGTGAACATGAGAAAAAGCTTCATCGGCATGTTCTGCCTCCGTGGGATCAGAGGAGTACTTCCACTCCTTGCTACCCAACCGATCATAAGAACAGGTTATCTAGGCTCAGGAATTCGATCCAAGGTGAGAGGACACTGTATATGAACTGGCCGGAAATGACAAACGACCCGATAAGAACAGATACCACAGGGTTGATCTCGAACTGGATATCGGAGTCTACGGAGTGGGAGGGCAGTAAAAATATTTATAGGGAGAACTAAAGGTGGTGAGCTTTCATGAACTAGAGATTATGTAGGCAGCAGTTCCCATGAGGTCAGAGTCCCCGCTTAACCAATTAATAAAATATTTCACATATTTATAACTATTTTTACATACTATTATATTAAATATATACAAACTTAAAGTATATATTATGTGATATATCAATTATAAGATAACTGATAATTCAATCTGATTTTCCATTTTTTAGAGTTTTTTTCTCATGCTCAAATAAAGGGCACTTTTCTCTTTGAGTGATTTTCCCAACAAAAAAGAGAAGAAAATGCGCTTTTCTTTTGTGTTCTATGAGGAAAAACACTTACATTAAAAAAAAAATGTCATCTTTAACAGACTAATTTAGCTCCAATTTTAATAGATTAAAATTCGTTAAATTTTTAAGTATTAAAATACATCATTAAAAAAAGAGATAAGGAGCGACAGAGAGGACTACCGCATAAACAAGTTATTTTGTGTTCTGACTGATTTTTTTTGCCTCCGTACCTTGTTGGTGTCGAGGATATGTGACGCAGGTCTTCTATTTGTAGGACAGGGACACAAGAGAACAGACGACAATGGTGGGCACGTGGACTTCACGTGGGCGATGTAGGCCGGCGCGTCTGAGTGTGTACCATAATTAATAGCTAGGCAATGTGAGACACGATGGGACTTGACCCGAAGACTCGATTAAGATAACACTTGTCAGATAAGCGATAAATATTCAACGTGTAATATATGATGAGTTTAAATTTTTATTATATTTTAATATGTATAAAATTTTTATAATTTTTTAGAGTTAATTTTAAATATAATAAAATTTAAATAGTAATTTATAAAATGAACTCATTTTGTATTGTACTCTAAATATTTGCTAAGCAAAAGGGAAAGGAAGCATCTACCGTCCTATAAATGGAGATATCCCATTCATCACCACCCCGGCCCTCGTTGGCCATCAAATGAGGTCCCTGTAGTGATAACTGATATAAATGATGTCTGATGCAGAGGTACCGAGCTCAGTTTACGAACAAGTAATCTTATATTCTATTCTCGTTATTAGAATTCCGTTAACCCTTACTGTCCTCTTTCTCATGTTTTCTAGTAAGATCTTTTTCCATAGGTAAATGATTTTTTTTTATTTGAAAATGCATGTAAAATGTTTCAGTTGAAAAACTCCCATATCGTCTGTTTTTTTTTTTTTTTTTGTAAAAAAGGATTTGAGAGTCAAGATAGGGGATGATGGAGACTTTAATAAGAGGTGTGAATGAATTTTACAAACAGGAATCGAACTTAAAATTTTTTAAATTTCAAAACCTTTTTCTTACGAGGATGCCACTTTTATGGACTCTGTAATGGGAGAGGGACTTGTGTATAACACCCATGTCAAGTGATAGTACTGATATAGTATTAGAAGCCAATAGAATTTAATTATAACCTTAAAAAATATATTTTTAAAAGTAATTAAATTTTATTAATTAACATCATTGTATAATTATTAACACCTCATAACCCACAGGACTTCCTCCCACAATAGAATTTTCTTTACCGGACGCAAATTAACTGCGTAGCAGGTTTTGTCGTTTTCTTTGTTTCTTCGAAGGTGGGTCCGAGGATTTGGATACGGAAGATCCTTGTGGGGCAGTAGAGATAGAGAGAGACAGCGAAACAACGTTATAGCATCTGCCTTCCTTTTTTTTTTTTCCTTTTAATAAATAAAAGAGGTGCAGTGACAATAGTACAGTTGGTGAACTTTGATATCTCTTTTATTTTCTTCTTCTTTCTTTATTTTTTTAATAAATTTACATACTTTTTTTTTATATATAGAAGGTGAGTGCAGTAATAATGATAATTTAGTCGCTCTGTCAATAGTGTTTGGACATCCGTATTTAACTCTGAATGTATTAAGAGTGTTGTTATAACTTCTGCCATCTGCGGTACTCCTAATCCTCGTAATAATCTCAAGCTGGTGAGGGGATAATTCAATTCACTCTGTTTTCTAAATATTAGTATTTATTTACTTATTTATTGTAATATGATAATATTTTATGATGTTGCAACTGAGATAAAATTATCGAAGAATTTCTGAACGATGGAAAAACTATAAAGTAGAAAATATATGATGTGTACAGTTCAGATAAGTTGGTAATTTCGGGTGGAGGGATTTTTGTCGTTAATTAATACTCTCTTTAAAAGGGTTTTTTTTTATTTCTCTAGTTTTTGTTTTCATTTGTGAATTTTCCAAATTATAAAACAAAATTTAATAAGAGAGAAATAAAAATAAAGTAAACATAATATGAACTTGAGGGTCAAAACTGACTTTCTCCCCGAAATAAATATTCGTTTTAGGTAATCAAGTGAGTAGATATCCAAGAACTTGGGGGGAGAAAACGACTACATGCACAGTCCTAGGCCTGACAAACTGTGTCGTGTCGTGTCTAAACGTGTCCGGGTTAGAAACTCCAATGATCTGGATATAACACATTTATTTTTCGTGTTTAAACGGGTTAGTGTCTAAACGGTCGTGTCTAAACCGTGTCTAAACCGGGTTGACCTATTTAATGTAAAATATCGACAATATATAATTATACTCTAATAATATATGATGTAATTACTAAAATAATAATATTTATTAATAATTAGTACAATAAATAAGTAAGATTAATCAATTATTGATCATGTAATGCATGTAATATTTTACATATCATAAAATTTTTATATATAAATGTATTAAATGAGTCAATATATGTATAAAAATAGTTAATACATTTAATAAACGTGTTTAATCGTGTCGTGTCGTGTTATACAGGTTCAAACCCAGTTAAACACGTTTATTTATCGTGTCTGTACAGGTTCGTGTCTAAACGGGTTCGTGTCTAAATAGGCTTGACCCAAACCCGCCTAACTCCGTGTCGTGTCGTGTCGTGTCGGGTTACCGTGTTTTTTTACGGATATGAGTTAGTTGAGGTGACACTACAAGAAAACTGTTATTTACCGACGGACGGATCCGTCGGTAATCCGTCGGGAATCCATCGGTAAACGGCTTTCCCGACGGATTTACTGACGGATTACCGACGGATACGTGCCGTCGCGTTTTCCCTTGTCGGGATTGCCGACAAATTTAATATCGACGGGAATCCGTCGGTAAATCACTCTCCCGACGGATTTACCGATGGATAATCCATCGGTAATCCGTCGGAACTGACGACAATATATTCATAGATAATTACCGACGGCTTGCCGCTCGCGACGGATTTCCGACGGATTATCCGTCGGTAAATCCGTCGGAAAATTCGGTGATGCATGTTACAAATATTGATATATTTTATTTTGTAACTATTTATATGTTAAATTTATCAATCATATGAATTAATAAAATATCATTAGTATAAAATATTGAGCCAATCAAGAAAATAAATTTTATTAATTAGAAATATTTACAATTTTTATCCCGAAAAAAAACAATACAAATAACATTTCGGGGAGGTCGGTGGCGGCGAGGCTCGGGCTCGAGGGGCTGGCAGTGACAGTCAGTGGCCTCGGTGGGTCTGCTCGGGGCTTGAGGTAGCACTTGGTGAGCGCTCGAGTTGGCTCTTCATGGGTTTGGTCGGGGCTTCGGGTGACAGCTGGCGGTTCGGCGGGGTTGGCCGTGGCTCGGTGGGGCTCTTCGGAGGTCGGGGCTGGGACTTGCTGGAGGCCGGGGCTGGACTTGCTGGAGGTCGAGGCTCGGGCTCGGTGGACCTCGAGGCCGGGTTGCTCGGTGGATGGACTTGGGCGTCGGGGCTCGAGGCTCTGGCATCGAGGCTCGGACTCTGTGGCTCGCTGCTCAAACTTGGTGGATCGTGCTCGGGAGAGAAATCACCAAAGGAAATGGGAGAGGAGTGGCCGGGCTCGGGATATATATAAACAATTTTCCGACGGATTACCGATGGATATTTCCATCGGTAATCCGTCGGAAAATTGATTCGCCTACGAAAGAGCGGGAAAAAATCCCGCCAATAAAATTCAAATACCGACGGAATATCCGTCGGTAAATCCGTCGGAAAAAACATGAACACCGTCTCCATAGATTCACCGACGGATTTGGCCGTCGGTAAATCACCCGCTCCATTCGCACTATAACATACCGACGGATTTACCGACGGAATACAATCCGTCGGCAAACTCCCGCGCTCTTCCCGCCATGATATAATGACGGATTTACCGACGGATTAGTCCGTCAGTAAATCCATCGGTAAGCCTTGTTGATGCTCCCGACGGATAATCCATCGGAAATCCGTCGGAAATGCCTATGGATTGGATTCCGTCGGTAATATCCATCGGTATTTCCGATGGATTTTGTCCGACGGTTTATCCGTCGGAAATATCCGTCGGTATTTGGCAGTTTTCTTATAGTGTGATAAGATATCTTTTCTCCTTAAATAATATCTCGAATTTAAATATTATAAATAGAGAAAATTTATAATGTGAGAGTTTCATCTCCGTGGTGGGTTGACGAGTCTCGAACTTGGATTAATCGGAGTTCATCATTGAATTTTCAGATAAAAAATTTTTTCTTTTAAAGGTGATGATGTGTCAAATTCCATTTACTAATTAAATGTCGTACACATGTAAACAGCTATCTTGAGTGATTCTGACCGTCGAATCTGATACCACCAATCACAAGGGTCACTGGCTCACCAAAAACTACTTGTTCTGGGAGGCCGTCGATTTCGAAACTAGTGAGAAGATCTGCCCTCAGATTTTGGACGACAAATTCAACGGCCACCGATCGATGTCACGTATCGATTATTTAACGGTATGTATTATTATCGTACGCTTTGACGAATGAATGAATCGAAATGTGTCTATTATCGAAAAAAATATGAGAATGGGAACATATGCTATACAAATCTGCTGGTCGGCGATTGATCGGTCGATTTGATCTTAGCCAGATAAATAGTCGTTGTAGGTTTTGTCTTGACGATGTCCAATTGTCAACTCGGAGGTTGGATGGCATTGCCTTGTGATTAAATTCATAAACTCGCCAAATCAGTACGGGCCTTGTTGAACCAGCGCTGCTCCTCTTCCATTTTAAATAAGGTTTTAAGATTGAGTTTTGTAGGTTCGAAAAAATTCATGATTTGGAAGTTTTATTGGGACGATCTAACGCAAAACTAAATTAACCGAGTTACGTTTTATTTTGAGGATGTGGTCTTAGTGTAATGGCACGGAGAGTTAGACTCATCACCCCGAGGAAATTAGAGGAATTTTGCTTCTTTTAATTTAAAATTAGAAGTGTTAATTGAGAGAAACGGTTTGACGTAATGGCATCATGCTCGATTTTGAACGTAGAGGTCATGAATTCGATTTTCATCAGCGGGACTTCCGCTCCCTTCTTTTGCCATACCCTCAAATTTGGGGAAAAAATTGAAACTGTTAATAATAAACTAATAATAAGAATTTAAAGAGATGCAAAAGTATTTACGAAGCAGTGTCATCGTAATGGTATTTGCACGATAATATCAATTCATAAAATATGAAATTAAATTATCGGCTTATTATTAACTTTAAAATTTTTTAAGTTTTATATAAAAAATCATAAAAAAACAAATAAATTTTATTGGTCACTACGCAAGCAATGAGACATGCAAGATGCCTTCTTCCAGATGACAGGAAGATCTCGCCTGCATATTGACAGAGGGATGAAAGGGATTTATATCACCCGATGGGGCCAGCCAGTGATATATCACCATTATATTTATATATATATATGCGTATACATGATACTGGAAAAGAGAGTTTGATGTACCGGTACCGATCTCGATCTAATACTAAAATGTCCTGGGTTTGATGTACCGGTACCGCTCTCAATTTGACACTAAAATGTCATGGATTCAAATCTCGTCGACGTAACTTTCCGTACCATTTATTTCTTCTTTCTTTTAACCCCTTTTACCCGTATATACGTTTTTTTTAGGCCAAAAAAAATTACGGGGCCTGAAGTGGTTACGAATTGAAAATACGTATTAACATGCTGACAAATGTGTCGTAGCACTCCGTCGACGACTTCCAGGCAGCAATGGACAGGACGAAGAAGACGAAGGGTGTGTGGGGACTTCAGTTTGATCAATCAGAAATGAATGGAGCATTCAACTGACCAGCTGTATCAGTAATTACACGTGATAATATTTATACGATGATATTGAAATTAAAAAAATCTTGAATTCAAATCTTTTTCCTGAAGGTTTACATCTTTTTTTTTTGGTACATCGAAAAAAAAAAAGGACACGAGCATCCAAAAATGAAATTGCGGGCCACGAAAGAACAAAATCTAACACCAAGAGCCTCTGGGTCCGTGGCGATTCATAAATCTGGACGTAAATAGTACCCACCTGTGGTAAATCATCGTATACTTGTTATAGAAATTTAAAAAAAATAAATATTAGAAAATAAACATGATTAATTATAAGCTAAAAACGCACATGAGCACGACTTTATTAGAACGGGTGATCGACTGTTTACTAGATCAGAGAATCACTCAATTCAACCAGCAAATAAATCAATCAAAACATTACGAAAAATCTCCAAAAATAATAAACATTCTAATGATTATTTTTTAAATGTTCTATTTATTAAGTTACAAAAGCGATGTCGTTAATAGTTATGATTTCCATGAGATGGATATATAAAATAAGTTTATCAGAATAAAACTCGAAATAAAAATAAAGGAATATTATTTTTTAAAAAAATATGATAAGATACTGTTAACAAAAATAACGTTTTATGTTCATGCGAAACGGAAATTTTACGACTCAGTTGTCGGACCGTTAATTAACGCATTGGAAAAAATAATAATAAATGGTTCATGATATGATTATGATGATGATCATGATGGTAACGTTCCGGTGGGCCTCCCGATCGGAGACCCAATGGCATCTTCTCATTTTCCTCGAGGATAAGACAATCAGATAGCTGTAAAAAAATAAAAAGTAAATTTGGTATAGTAATATTATTTTTTCTATAAAATAAAAAAAAATATTGAGATCAGTTCTCGTTAATTGAATTTTCTATACTTCTTTACTTTCTCTTCCTTTTATTTCCTTGTAGTCGTAGGCTTATGTATGAATCTTTTATAAGTTCAGCGAAAATTTAATATAATATTGAAGTAATTACGCGAGCCATGTGAAAATTTTGACACACGTAACCCATTCTCTTCTTTCGGACCAACTTGAGATTTTACTTTTACCCGATAAGATGAGTTAAGAGCTGTACGTGATGTCCCAGAGAAGGGAAGGGGCGATGTGTTCTTACCTAGCCAACGTTGTTTTGGATTCATCAATGAATGTACGTCCGGGGGGCAAGTTAATGACAAAAAACTAATAAAACGACGAGAATTCACAAGAGGGCGAATGTTGCTATTATTAGTTCGATTAACCGGGATGAGATGCGTAGAGTCGTGTCTGGTCCACG
This sequence comes from Lagerstroemia speciosa, assembly GCA_037672795.1. NCBI lineage: Eukaryota > Viridiplantae > Streptophyta > Magnoliopsida > Myrtales > Lythraceae > Lagerstroemia > Lagerstroemia speciosa. The sequence continues at coordinate 14,836,785 of CM075292.1, read as the reverse complement.
GCTTCGAAAAATTGGATCGAGAGAGCATGTTATGTTTGCATTCCACACGACACGGGCATCATCAGCGAGACACAACTTGACTTCGCAACCACCTTTTTGCCTGCGAAATGATGTTCTTCACTGTTCTCTGTTATTCAATCACGTTTCTCGTCCGTCTTCTCAGGCTACGTGATCCGATATTCGGAAGTTCGGCGAGCCGCCGACCCACAACTCTCCAAATTATGAACCCTCTCTCTTCTCAGAAGATTCGAATCTAAAATTTTATTCAAAGAAAAAGAGTGTTAAACCATTTTAACCGACTTATACCGGTCGAGTGTTCTCATCCTTTACCCGCAAACAACTTTAAGGAACGTTTCCTCAGACAGTGGACCTACGAGAATAATTGATTGATGTACCGCAGGACAGCTCTAACGTTGACAATTCATAGAGTATTTTGTCTGTTGTGTTTTACCTTTTTTCTCTTTCAGTGGTTCACTCTCAGCATATGGCTTCGCTGTCGTAGTTGAGAAATCTTAGGTAAATTCAGTCAATCGTAAATTATTATAAAAAATAATATGCACTTTACTTTTTTTCGAACACGAGAACGGTGATGCATCGTCTCACTTTCTCCTAATAGTTCACTGTCGAGTAAGATCACATGAGAATCTCTTGTCATAGTTTGATAGCTGTTCGCTGTGTTCCACCAATATTAAGTCGTACCGTTCTCTCTTTGTTTCTTCTTCCTCTTGGTTTTTCCTTCCTTGTTCGAGTGTCCTTTGGGGCTAATCAAATGAAGGAATCGATCTCTCGCGTTAGGCTGTGCAGGGGCCACGGTTCCTGTCCTCGAGTTTTCGAGAGTTGTGGGGGGCGCCGGTGGTAGGGCCACGGCTCCTATCCTCGAGTTTTCGAGTGGGGGATCGAACAAATCTCCACCGTTGGATCTTTGATAATACTGAAAAGGCTTTTGATAATCTTACGACACCACGTTGTTAAATAAAGCCTGACATATTGAATAATCAATCTTTGATCGAGTTCATTACATAGGCCATCCACGACCTTGGCTACGCTAAGAATTTCTCCGCGAAACGCTAGTCTTTAAGCAATTTCTGTTGCATATTTAGCGTTCGTCATCCGGAGCGCTCCTTCCTCACACCCACGACCTTGTCCACAGTCTCGCCTTCCTTGCAGAAGCATGCAAGTTGGAAATCGAAGACACCACGTCATCCGTAAACTCGGTCGATAGTTATTTAGCACATCAACAAGTGCTTACATCATATTTCTCTCTTCACTAACAGTATTCACTTTATTAAAAACGATGTAGTATTTATTGCTAATGTGTCAAATAATCACAAGTCGAATTCACCGCATCATCTATGTAGTTAGCTCACCCGATAATTTCTCGAAAGTTGGCATCCCACTCCACGGCCCAGTCTTGAAGGAAGAGAGAAGACCAGGCTGGTCTTGTTTCACCGTCAGCTCACCAACATCGACAGTCAGGACATTGGCATCGGGCTTAGGAAATAATTCTGCACGGCCCACACCAAGAAGCAGTGAAATCCACCACTTCCACATCAATTATTTTTATTATTTTTTAATAAAATTTAAAAAGAAAAAATATATCCTGAAATAACTTAATTTAATTGGGCCGTGATATTACATCGGTGCTACCACGTAATGTACCCGTTACATAAAGGACTTTCTCGTGTCCGAGGCCCATCGAAAGATGCCCTGGGAGGAGACCACTATGCGAGTGCAGAGCTACATGGTTGTTGATGTATGTTGAAGATTCTTTACTGAAACCGATCGACTGCCTGCCATTGAGGAATGAACTCCGCGTCCGCTATACAAGGGGAAAAAGAGAGTTGCTCTTGAATGGTTGTGAACCATGAAGAGCAAGTTGAGCACGACAAGCCCGATTCATCATATGCCATCGGGAACCAACCGATGGCGCAGAGCTAAGGATAAAGAGATTGGATGTGAAATGGAAATGTGCTTTTCTGTGACCAATCAGGCTGCTAAAGGCAACGGCACAGCATGAAACAGCCACGGAGAATTACGAACTTCCCCAATAGTTAAGCCATCTTCCTTCAAACATGATAATAGGAGTCTTCTTTAACTGATTCTTCCTGTGCTATCCTAAGTTCATGCCGGCATATTCCACAATCTTTGACCGAGCCATGACCGGGGCATGCACTCACTGCCTTTAACAATTTAAACAACGGAGAATCCACTCTAACCTGTTGTGTCGTGTCAACACGAACCAGAAAAGAGAAGAAGCTTCTTCGAGGCTCGGCTGCAAATCTGGGCAAGGCAAAGACGTACATTCATCCCGTCTCTGAGATTGAATGCATTCCAGGGCAAAAGCAAGATCGTTTTTTATGACTCCGTCACTTCCAAAGCAGGGGTGAGGAGTTAAAATATAGATCTAATATAGATCCTGCAAGCGTCAGCCAACAACTCTGAACAAGACCATCTCCAGTTTTCAAGGTATGAACTTTCATGAAGTGTAAGTAAAATATGACAATTAAGCCCTACCAGAGTCGGAAAGGGACTTGATTCACATGTTGTCCTTCATAAAAAAACCTTACATCAATAAGCACCAGCACTGTCAAGTTTATATGAAACCGCATAAGACTTGCAATTCAGTGAGAACTGAGAAGGCCTCAAGGCAATCAATAGCTGCACAGAGTACTTCAACCCGCAAACAATCATGAAGCTTCAGAGCAATTCAGTCTTCTCCAATTGGGAAACTGATGATACTAACTGGCTATTGCAAATACTGGGTTTAGCATTAGAACCAAGCAGTTTTCGATAGGATCTTTCCTTGGTGGATAAATCACACATTCCATTTATCCAGGCTGATTCTTTACTTGTTCTTCTTCTATAACCAGACAGGTATCTGAATCATTCACTAAATGCTGACGAGAGAAGATCATTTACAAATCAAATTTACACTCCCTTACATGGTCCATTTACCTACTGTTTCTTCAGATAATTCGACATTCTGCCCATGTTTTCTGCGGGCGGGAATTCGATCGGTCATGAAGATGGGAACACATCCTTCACCGCCGTGGCTGCACTCAAGTAATTGAGAGTATTCTTCAGGGTCTCCTTCTCACGCTTCAATCTGGTCGCGGTGTCTTCCAATTCGAGCAGGGCCTGCTGCTCTCTTGGTGCACCTTCGAATGTGCTGCCCACGAAGAAGGAGAAGGGCGTCGGGAAGAGGTTCCTCCTCAGATCTTGCACCTCCTTCTCCGGCTTCCCGCTCAGGCGGTTCGAAAGCCGGATCACGTCTTTCATGTAGGTCTCGACCTCAATGGCGAGCGTCTCCAGGTCGTCGCTGCTGCCGTCACCAGACGGCCGGTCTTCCAGCCAGGTAACCTGCGCGACGAGGTAGGGTTTCGTGCGGACGATGCTGGTGACGCGGAACCGTTCCTGGCCCTTGCAGATGAGGAAGAACCGGTCATCGGCCAGCCGCTCGTGCTTCACAATCTCGCCGACGCAGCCGACGTCGGCGGTGCCGGAGACGGAGTCCGTGTAGATGACTCCGAACCGGAGGTCGGTCTGGAGGAGAGTGTGCATCATCATCCGGTACCGGAACTCGAAGATCTGCAGCGGAAGGATCGCCCCGGGGAAGAGCACCAGGGGAAGCGGGAAGAGCGGGAGCTCGACGACGTCGTCGGAGGACGGAGACCCAGTGTGGTGCATCTCCGAGAACGAGGAGGCGGAGCACCGGAGGGAGTCATGGCGGCGCCTCCTCCTGCGTCCTCGGTGGGGCGTGCAAGCGGCGGTTGCGACGGGCGGGAACTTCTGGCGGAAGCAAGAGGAGAGAGAGCCCGTGGAAGCGGGAGCGTTGGTGGAAGGCTTGCTGTGGGAGAGAGAGGAAGGAGGAGAAGTGATTAGCTGAGCGAAAGCCATTGAAGAGGAACGGCTGAGCAGCTTGGTGGAGTGTTGGCTTTGAGCTCAGTGGGGCAGCGGAGATGAACGCTTGGTGGAGGCAGTTGCCGTATCCATGGCTTCCGTTGCGAAGATTGGTTTTGCTTTCTGGAGATTCTCTTCCTTTCTCTGTGGATAAATTACGTTGACCAATTTTCACAAATTTTTATATAAAAGAATTCATTTTTTAGGAGGAAAAATAATTAAATTTAAAGCATTTCCTTCTTTTTTCCGGTAATGCAAAATCTGATTTAGACATTAAAATAATTATGGTTGTGATTGTTCGAAGAAATCTGGTGGCTTTGAAGGAAGGGGAAGGAAGCTGTGGAGGAGATGCAGGAAGGGCATAGCGAAGAGCAGACCGGCTAATCTAAGGTTCGCCTACTAATTCCTTCAGTAGAGCTCCCAATACGTGATCGATCTTCAGATTGATTTTTAGGTTGAGATGGTCGACTGAAATTTTTTAAGAAATCTCAATCTGATCACAGATTAGATTCGATACATGTTTCGGTTGATCCAGAATACGGAGTGTTGCAAATAAAAAAAAAAAATAGAAGAAGAAGAAGAAGAGGAGGAGAGTGGGGCCCTTGGGGGGAGGTTTAGGTGGTTTGTGGGCGATGAGGGATTTGAAACCCAACCCCATAGCCACGTGCTCTAATCTTCTGAGTACAAGCCCCATCCTGTCTTCACCAGATCTGTCTGTTTCCGGCAGCACCCTGAAAAAAGAACCTTTCCTCTCCCAGCCATTTCGAGTAAAGAACATGTGAGTTCAACTTTTTCTCTATAATAAGGGCACATTCAGAGGGGTGGCGGGGGAGAGAGAGGATTCATAATTGGAATTTTGAATTTCATTGATTAAACAAACAAGAAAACGATGTAAGAAAAGGAAGAGTTTATGAGGTACAACGAAGAAAAGCAAACAGCAAGACCCAGATGGTTTCCTGAGGGAATCCATAGCGATCAGATCAAACCCAACAAGAGCATGCAAAAGCAATGGATGTTAAAAAAACTTGAACACCTCAGGCGGTGACAGCGGTTGCCTTGTAATGGTAAAAACAGAATCAAGCCATAGCTTTCACAAAAATGATCAGAGCTACAAGCAGGGCTTCCTCCTGCTCAAAGAAATTTCTGTGTAAAATAAATAGTTTCCAGCATGGAATACACAAATGAATACCCTAGAAAATCCAGGCCTCTACGAATGAGTGCCAGCTGCTTGGCTTCGCAAAAGAAGCTCTCCTGCTCGACAGCACTTCATGTTCTGTAACATTTCCAGTATTCTGCACATAGAAGATGATCCATCAGAGGTATTCATTGAGGTAACCAGTGAGATGTCCAACAGGGGTAGATGGGGTTAACAAACTTTCACAATGTTTGATCCTATGGAGGTTGGAATTTTTTTTTTCCCAGTTTTACAACTTTCTCAACATGAGAAACAAAGAGGATAGAGAGAATGTGTCAGCTTGCACCTCACAAGACATTTCATAATCTAACAAATCTAAGAAGTTGTGATTCGATATGCTTTCCCAGTTTTGCAGAACCAAACTGGCCGAGGTTTGAAAATCAATTCTAGACTAGTTTATTCAATAGAATTTGAATAAAATCAGTACCTTGAGACACTGCTTCCTTTTTGTGTCACAAATAGGATAATCCTGCGGGCAACAATGGCTATGATCCTTGCAACACACAGCTGACTCAAACCCGCAACACTTCCAGGAGAGGCAGATCCCTATAAACCGTGAAGCGCAGCAACAAGTTTGGCCCTGAGGACAGTAGTTGAAGAGGTCGCATTTTGTGGGCCCTGGTGGTGGCGGGGGAGGCGGATTCGGCTTGGTCTTGGTTGGGTACGAGGCTAGTGTATTGATGCCACAGAGGCCATCAGAGTTGCCGCTGTTCCGGAGCATGTACACATAGCCATTCGTCCCCCAGTTTGAGCCCCAAGAGTTCTTCACAATCCAGTAGTCCACACCATCCTTCGATCCGTAACCCACAATCAGTACAGCGTGGTCTAGGGAAGTTGAACAGGGGCCAGTGAAGATCCCCTGCAAAGTATAAGAACAAAGGCATCGTAGGATTATTAATTGCAGATGCAGGAGCAACTACACATTGGTAATGAAAATCGTTCAAAGAAAGACGTGCAGGCTTTCATTTTATAGGACCCCTTGGAATTGGATCCAAAGAATTCATCATGTAACAGCTTTTATACGTATTAATATTTATTCACCAGGAAAATGTTAATAACCCAAAAATGTGAACTCATTGTTTTGACAATGGATGATGATTGCCAACCTTGGAGTACAACTGAAATGCTCTCTCACCACCGGAGATGCCAACACTCACGGGCTGAGAGGCCACGGCCTGTAGCAGCACCTTCTCATTCTTAGGCGGCACATCCACATAACCATCAATTGTCACAACATGTCTCTTCAGCTGCAATGCTTGTAAGGTAGATAAAACAACAAGCAGACATCAAGACCAAACAAGAGAAACATATACTACTGAAAACAATGCAAAGACGAAATATTAATCCTGTTAGATGATTAGAAGGTGAAGTCTTTGCCTACACCATACGCGAAAAAGGCATCTTTATGAATAGTCCATCATGTTTATGATGGGTGAAAATGCGACTGGTCCATACAAATAAAACCTTTTACACAGTGCCTAGGCAATATTCTCTTCACGTGAAGAGGAATGGCGAAGATAGTGAACTGTTTACCTTCTCCTTGTTGCAGGTCTTCTCCCGCGCTAGGTATGGGTAGTCTGCCTCGGTGTCAATCCCACCATTATCGATCACAAACTGATATGCATAGTCCATAAGCCCACCTCCACAGCCTGCATTGAAGGTCTTGTCACAGTCGACTAGCTCTTGCTCTGAGAGGCTGACCAGAGATCCAGTAACAATCTTGTTAATGCCTTCGATTGCGCCGGTAGCTGAGAACGACCAACAAGCACCTGAACAGGGCCTAAATCAGACTTTCGCTGCAATTTTCGGTTTTGAAAGCATGGAATTGCAGATGAACTCAAAGGGAGTGAAACCCATTCACTCATCCCCATTCCTACGCTTCTTTTGAACCACACAAGGATCATAGCATTGAACCATCTTTCATTTTCTCCTCCTTCATTATCCATGTAAACCAAAGAGTCCATGAAGATTCAGCAGATAGCTGAACGACTATTTCTGAATTGGTTCGTTTATCTAACAGAAGTGACACTTCTAATATGATGGAAGAAAGGGGTCTCAGCAGCACATTGAATATCTGCAATGAGACCCTTAGCATAGAACTCGAACGCGTAATTTATGTTTATCTCGGTTTTCATCCAGTCTAGCTTGAAACAAGAAAACGGGTTACAGGAGAGCGACTTATTTCTAGTACTGTCTCCAAAGAAGAAATCCCTATAATTTTATCCTCGACGGGTCTTCCTCTTTCAAGTGATTGAACTCTCGAAATAATCCGACAGCAAAAGACCGAATAGCAAATCCTCGTTTGAACATCAAACATGATCAGAAAACAAAACCAGCAGGATCGAGGAAAAATAATGATTCTCCCGGTTACCACAACTTCCTTGATCCTTCACTTCCGTAACTGCCCCCTCGTTCCTCCAATCAACGGAAGCCGGAATCTCTCCCATGACAGCGCCTCCATGTCCCTGCACGACCCGGCGCCGCACGAGATCGGAATTCCCGGCGAGACCCAGGTAGGAGGACCGGAACTCGTGGGGGGTCAGATCGGCGAAGGCGTTGAGGGCGAGGGAATAGGAGGAGTTCCCGGCGGCGTTGTGCTGGGCAACGAAGTGGTAGTTATCCTGGAAGACTCGGAGGCGGTGGAGCCTCTCGTGCTCGGAGGCGTAGCTCTTGGCATGGTGCCGGCACCAGGAGTCGAAGAGCTCGGCGATGTCCGGCGAGGCGGAGGAGGGAGAGAGGGAGAGGAGGAAGAGGAGAAGGGAGAGGAGAGGGAGATGGCGGCTGCTATCTTCGTATTTCATTGGGCTGATCCCCCGACAATGATGCGAGAGAGAGAGAGAGAGAGCCAAACGGGTTATTCCTTTGGTCCGACAAAGCGTGATGGTTCTTCAATCCTCTGGAATTGCACGTTTTCTTATGTATAAAAGAGCCTTTTCATTAAGCCTTTTTATGTCAGAAGTGCATAATTTCGGGAGATATCAGTTAAGTTCCATACCCCCTTTTTTTTTCTCTAATATTTTATGAAGTTATCATTTTTGTTCCTGCAACAGATAGAATTATTCGACTAGACTCCGGACACCCACATTAAGCTAATCAATGCCAATGGCTATACTAGTTTTTCTTCCTCACTGAGATGACGTAGAATTCCTCATTCTGCCAGAGGGACTTTGAGCATTTGGAGGGGAACTCCCGATGAGAGTCTGCACACGCCTTGTCACGAAGCCAGGCATGGATATACTTGACTGGTTGGGTCATGAACAGCCTCGGCACTTGCACATATGTCTGAAAACATTGCTTGAATCCCACATCATCTGAAAGCAACCGCAACTTGTGGACTTTATTGTTAAATATGATAATTAATTTATCACCTATTAGTGTTATCGTATCATGCTTAGATAGGATGCTGATACGCATCACATTATTACGAGCTTTGGTAATAAAAGACAGAGCTCTCACCCTCTTTTATTCACTCACACTCTGTCTCTCATACACACACACATTCATGCGCAATACACATTTCATCTTCATCCCCCACTCTTCTCATATTTTCTCTCTAACTTAAGCTTCAGAGAGTTGATCCAGGCCTCCTCGCTAGGGCTCGACTCTCTTGCAGGTTGCTTGGCTCGGATACGAACATGAAGAAGTACTCCCGAGTTTGGTGTGTACTTCCACATCAATTACCGTATGGAGAGACTGAATTGTTAGAATTTTTAAATATCGAGAACGAAAACGATACTTAAAGACTAAATTATTGGATTTTGTGAATATTAAAGATGATATCGGTGGCAAAATTAGATTAAGTACAAAACTAATAATAGGGGCCAAAATAGTTGTTTACTCTAAAATCAAAATATAAGGATATACGGGCCAAATTTTCAATTATGATCTTTACTGGTCCATACTCATGCTCCATTCTCCGAGCAATTGGTTGATTATTTTATCGTAAAGTAATAATATACAGATAAAGAAAGTTTGGTACAATTAGTACCGTTCTCGTTCTATGGCTTATAAGTTTTGAATTCGATTTCACATGTGAAATTTTATGTACTTGTTTTACCATCTCTTCATTCTACCCATCTAGACCGCGCCTCCTTGTATACTGCAAAAAATTAAATTGTATTAAATAAATATGATGAATAATTTACACAAATTTATTGATAGTAGGTATAGGATTTTGTCCATTTATTTGCCCACACTCCACCTCTGACTCAGGCCTTGGCCCAATCCCCCTCCGGGACGAGGAGTGATCCACTCGTCACGTGTCCGAGAAGCACGCAGGCGGAATCCTCTCGATCGCCAACAGGAGAACCGGGCACCCCTTTGCCTCTGACAAGAGTGTGTTCCCACCGCTGCTTCCCCTTCCTCCTCCCCGGCGCTTACCTTCGAGGCCTGTCTTCTCGTCCTTCTGCTCCTCCTCCCGGACTATCATCTACCCAACCATGGACGTCGATCCTCGGCAATACGAGCATGTCGTAAGTTTTCATCAGCTGCTTTTTGTCGCATTGCCTGCGGATCTTATTCCCTAATTTCCGTTCACGCCATCGATTTCTGCTGGATCGAGATAATCAAAGCTTTCAAAAACTCTGCTTGCTTTTTCATGTGACTGCCGTTTGTCTCGATTGTTCCCGGTTCCTTCTTCTTCCTCTTCTTTTTTTTTTTCACTTATCCGCAGAATCCCCCTCATTAATCTATTCTAAGATGAAGCACTAGGTTCTGATTTGACTCGAGTACCATGTAATTAGATAGGGACAATCAATCCGTAGTGGATAACGGATGTTGCTTTGCTGATTCCTCGTTTGCTATGAATGTTAGGATGGTCGGAATTTGTGCATTCTCTGGATTTTAGATTCGGCATGCATTGCGTCATTGCTCTTATTTGACATAGTTATTTCTATCAAGGTTTTATGGCGTGCCCATTAATTGCCTCTTGTTTTGATGAATGATGCACATTGATCAGAGTATAAAGCTCAGGAAGAGAGCTGGTTTTGTAGTATTTACTAGTGCCCCAACCGGAAAAGTTTTTATTTTTACTTGGTTATTAGATGCATGAAGCTCTTGTGGTTTAAGATTCATAAATTGGGTTCTTGAGCAAATGGGTTATATCATTCAATGAGGTTTGCATTTCTTGTGTGTTCCATCTTGTAGTACCTTGGTGCAATGCAACTGTTGAAAATTATGAATTGATTTTCCCTTTTCTTGGCAAATTATTGAGACCAAATTTGTCATGTTGTGATTGGGGCATCCAATCTCATGCATCTCCTTAAGTGAATAGTATTTTCTAGGCTGAAGACTTTTACTTCCTTTCGTGTCCCATAGGATTTAGGAAGCTTGATGTTGTGCTTTTTTTGTGTTTTACATCACGCCTGACTGCCTTCTGTTTAATTTTGTTTTGCAGGTTGTAAGTGATGATGATATCCACAGTATTGTCCTATCATACCTTGTCCATAATTGCTTTGGAGAAACTGTGGAGTCATTCACTTCTTGTACTGGGATGAAGCTGCCTGCCAATTGTCTTGAGGACATGGAGAAAAGAAAACGTAAGAGCGAACTCTTTCCCCTTGTATCATCAGCAGTAAGTTTTGGATTCTCTCTCCTTCTCAGCCGCTGGCATGAACACTTGCTTATGTGGTAGTATGATGGAATCATTGTATCAATTACTCCTGTGCTATATAGTTACAGAGATAATCTTTGAGGACTGTGTATAGCTTATTGGCTTACTCTCCATGTCTAATAGAAAATGTCACAGAGTAGCAGTACAACAAGAAATCACACTTTAGAAAGTAATGTCATGGCTGGAAGGCCCATCATTGATGCAAGTTGTGCACTCTCTTCTATGTGCTATTCTGTAAGGGCAGAAAAGATTTTGCCCCGTCACTTTGTTAACCCAAGGCCCCAGCTGGTGAGTTGGTTCACCCACTACTTGTTTACTAATTTTGCTTATGTATTCTCTTTAGGAATCTTCCGTTTTGCTATAGAGGGAAATGCTCTCAAGGCTATTGAACTGACTCAAGAGCTGGCACAAGATCTGCTGGAAAAAAATACTGATTTGCACTTTGATCTTCTGAGTCTTCACTTCGTTGAGCTTGTCTGCTCTAGAAAATGGTGAGAAATTGACTATGAACTTCCAGAGCTTTAGCTATGCTTTCATTCTTACTCAGATAACCTTCCTGTGGCAGCACAGAAGCTCTTGAATTTGCTCAGTGTAAACTGGCTCCTTTTGGAAAGGTGCAAAAGTATGTTGAAAAACTTGAAGTAAGTTCACTCTTTAGGCAAACTCGCTTTGTTGTCTTCATTTTACCAGATGTTTTGCAGCATTTGGCAATGTGACAATGTTGGAATTTCTCTAGGACTTCATGGCGTTGCTTGCTTATGAGGAACCTGAAAAATCCCCAATGTTTCATCTGCTAAGCAAGGAATATCGGCAGCATGTTGCAGACAGTTTGAATCGTGCAATACTAGGTTTGTTTCTGTGACAATGGAATGCTTTTGATAATTCAGCACATTTGCAGTCTGCATGTATCTCATCTTATTATTATTTGGCCTCCCCAACTTTCTTAGTGTATTCTCATCTCCTTACTTAAGGTTTACTGACAATGCCAGCACATGCAAATCTGCCAAGTTATTCTGCAATGGAAAGGCTTATACAGCAGACAGCTGTTGTCAGACAATGTTTAAGTCAAGAACAGGGCAAGGTAATGCAATTTTGATGCTTTTACTGCTAAGTTTTTCCAAAATTTGTTCAACTGTGCTGACATAAGTTTGTTTTATTCGCACGATGCACAGCGGGATGAGGAAGAGTTTTGTCTAAGAGATAGTGAACCTGTTTTTCTTTGCTAGCCCTTTTTGTTTGAGAGATTTTCACCAAGTCTACTCAATTGAGAGAGAATCAGTTTATCATTCATTACACCAATGCATAAATGTATCACATGTCAACTGGCACCATATGTTTATCCACGGATGCAATATTTCATGATCAGTTTTTCTGTTGTTCGTGGGTAGTACTGGATAGAACTGAGCTGCGTGTAGAAACATCTGAAATATCATATCCTGGTTGTTTGACTGCTCTCGTGGTAAATGCATGGCTAAGATGAAAAAAATGATGAAACTCATTCTGTCAGGTCGGAATTGCATATTCAATTGTAGGCATCGATGAGGTATGCTCATGAAGATATATGCATTGACCGTTGAAACAATCAGCTTAAACCAGAGCTGCTAATTCTCTGGCAGGATCAAGCATCCACATGGATGAGTTGTGACATACGATGTAATTCATTTTAAAGGGCTGATAGCTGATGTTATTGTTGGATGTCTGATTTGTGTTCTCTTGTGGGTCTCTTTAGGACGGGCATTCATCATTTTCACTGCAAGATTTTCTGAAGAGCTGAGATGGAGAAGTGTCATGGGCATTCGCTGGTGAGGGCAGTTGGTTTTGTGTGCATGTTCCAACATATTGATATGGTTCAGCTGTCAAGTTTGTTATGCATAGAGGCAATCCCCCTCATCATCTCGACCGAGGAAGTGGCATAACAAGCAATCCTACTGATGGGATCAGTTTACAGCCTAAGTTTGTGAGTGCGGTTCCTTTTACTTGGATGGAAATAGAGAAAAGCTTTCAATTCAGTCAGTCCAACTGGAAGCTAACCGACCTTCTCCTAGTTGGTCGTACAAGTCAGGTGGAATCAAGAACATGGAAGTTCAACGTGGTCCTGCCATATGTTTGTCTTCCTTTGAGATTTTTATTTGGTGGCAAGATCCTAGCTTTCTTCCAGTTTTTCTTCGTTTCCCATCTGTTTAGTATTGATAGGGAAGCAATAAGAGACGAATCACAAGTACATTTTTCATGTGTTCCACGGTGCAAGTTACATTATCTGTTCATAACGTATTCTGCTTCTCACCATGGCAATGGTTCTCTTTATAGAGCTCCATATATTACTACTATCACTACTACTGGCGTCCAAGGCTGGACCGGATTACTTTTCTACTATGTTGATTGAACAAGGTCGGTTCCAGCTGCACAGGCTCAAGTCAAAGCCGGAAAGTGCCTGGGCGGCAGGTTGAAGGCTTCTTGTCCTGATAATATCCATCTGGGTGGAGCCCATCTCCAGCTTGGCTTCAGCTCTGACTTTACTTTATGTTCTTGCCCCGGCAGATTTATGGAAAAAGACCAAAAGATAAACCGGGTCGTCATTGGTGCTGAACGTCGAGGCCAGTTTGGTTTGGTTTGGACCTAGGACGCTGGAGGTCATACCGTGTCTTCAAATGAATATAACCATGACTGCATCAGTCGAGTGCTTGCTCTACATTAACATAATGTCTTTTTCCACTATTCCTAGAATTAATCCATTTTCTTGTTCTGCTAATACAATTGACAAGTCCGTTCAGAAAGTGTTCTGGATTGATTCAAAGGTTGTACTTATTATTCTACGGGTCTGTGATCGAGAAATCGGTCTGATTTATATCTCGTAAATTACACGATGAAGCCGATGGCAAACTGCATCCACCATTGCCGGCACACCCATCTTCCAAATGTATTACATTAATCCTTAGCTACCAGGAAACCATGTGGAAACCAAATGGTCGATTCACCAAAACAAAGAAGAATGCACAAAACGTCATCAACTATGGGACAGGAACGAACCATTAGTCGTCCCCGTAACTACTTTTGTGAGAAATTAATAAAGAAATTAGTTAGTTGATCTTATCTTCTTTCTTTCGACAGCTTCACGACCAATCAAGATTCGACTCGAAACAGTCAATTACGGAATAAAACTCTCACGATCATAAATTTTCTCCATTCATATGACCTAAATTCGAGATAGTTCTTAAGAGGAATAGATGCCAATCAATCTTAATTAAACCCATTTTGATTTTTACGTATTTGGATATTTGCTTGGAGTGATCACACTCTTCGTGAGAGTGATTGATCCTACCGTCCGTACCGCCCTGTTCGATTCCTACGACGGTACCTCAGCATGTGATCGTTCGGTCATTGGTCGTCCACCGAAAGACATGTTCGTTACAATCACAATCCAACTTTGAACCGGAAGGCTAGAGCATGTCATATCAGACGCGTTGATATGAACTGATTGATATATCACACGTGATTAATCACAGTCAAATTTGGCAACCTCTAATATCAACTGCTCCAGGAAAAAGAAAAGTAGAATTAGAAAAGGAACGCATGGTAATCGGTTTTGTGATAACGGGGCTACCAACTCTAGTGAACGGTAAATAGATAAGTTACTATCGGTAATCGATCCGTAAATTTTAAATGATTCCAATTCGAGAATGGTGTTACCGTCAATGAAACTCTTTCCCGTTCCTTTTATTTTTCAAGGCCGAAACCGTGTACTGATGGGAACTAATTGTTATTTATTTTGGCCTTCTCCGACATCAGAGGAAATTCCTATTTAATGTCAAACCTTACTGCCCGCTGGCGTTGCCATTCACACACACATTGCAGAAAAAAAATCCTTACGGATTGAACTTAATATTCTCTGAAGGCCAAACTCAGCTGAGAATGGACGAACCGTCCGTGGATTTCCCCCTCCAGTCCCCGGTAACCGTGACAATGACAGAGCAAGCTCAGCAAGTTCATCAGCGACACGAACATAAGGTGATGAACTGAACACAATCTCCCTTTCCCTTTACTGGAGAGTTGAACGGATTAGTCTCGTGTGCTGGAATTTGCTAGATCCTAAGCCCGGCTGGATGGACTGTTTACAGGAAGACGGAGCTGTCCTGGCGAATCTGGTGAGCAATGGCTGTGTTGACGTCCGGGGGAGGGTGGCTGACAAGCGGACCACTGGAGGATGGAAGGCCTCTCCATTCATCATAGGTATGTGCATTGTCCCTTCACTTGTTGGAATCTGCTCTACTGCTAGAAAATGCAGATCCAATCGGTTTTGTATTCTTGGTTTGCTGGCAGTGAACGAAGTGGCAGAGAGGCTGGCATTTTTCGCAATAGCGGTGAACATGGTGGCGTACTTGGTTACGGTAATGAGGCAGTCGCTGCCTACGGCAGTGACCCACGTCTCGGATTGGATTGGGGCGGCCTACGTCCTCACCTTCCTTGGCGCGTTCCTGGCCGACTCCTACCTCGGCCGATTCAGGACCATCATCTCTTTCTCTTGCATCTACGCCGTGGTATCGAAAACCTCCTTGCTTTTGTTAAATCCCATGTTGACTATATTAAAAAATAATCCCAAGTTTATAGATCTGAAAGACAAGTGGTTCGTTGCTTAAATGTATATATTTTTCATCAGGGGATGGTCATGCTAACGCTCTCAGCCTCCGTTGATGGCCTCCGGCCAGCCCCCTGTGCGGCTAAGCCATGTCCGGAAGCGACCGGTGGTCAGACAGCCTTCCTCTATGTCGCGCTCGCCCTGATAGCCCTCGGAACGGGTGGCATAAAGCCGTGCGTCTCCTCTTTCGGAGCCGACCAGTTCGATGAGACCGACACTGGAGAGGCCCAGAACAAGTATGCCTTCTTCAACTGGTTCTTCTTCGCCATCAACATGGGGGCCCTCTTCGGGATCACGCTCCTCGTCTACCTCCAGGTCGAGAAGGGCTGGGTCTGGGGTTTCGCGGTCCCCACCGCCACCATGCTCCTGTCAGTAGCTATCTTGGCTGCTGGTGCCCGGTACTACCGGTACCAGCAGCCCATGGGGAGCCCGTTCACGAGGTTCCTTCAAGTGATCGTGGCGGCGGTGCGGAATCACTTTGGAGGTGTCGAGGTTGGGAGTGGAACAGTGCTTTACGAGGTCCGGACCCGGGAATCATGCATAACGGGAGCTCAGAAGCTCGCCCACACAGCACAGTACAGGTCAGTGGAACAAAGACTCATACACGTCGGAAGTCGCATGTACAATAGTTAATAAAATAAATTTTAGAATGTAAGAAAATTAAAATATTATTACCTAAAAACTTAATTTTTAAATACGGGTCTAATCTCTTATAAATTGATAGATATTTTAAATGATGAGTGTAAAACTCGTGAAATCATTGAAATGTCCGAGACAAGAAAGAATTCTTAACTTACGGTCAGTGAATTGAGCATGGAAGAGAGAGTTCGATTGTTAATCTGAGAACAGAAGAGAGAGGGTTTGTCTCCCAGTGAGTTGTCCATACCCAGGTACAAAAAGAAAGTCCCTTTTCGAGTTTAATTGTTGATGATGTGCGTTTAAGATATCTGAAAATTGTAGACCATATTATCACATGAAGCCAATGTTTAAGAGTTAAATCTCACGCAATAATATATAAGGAAATATAAATACATCACCTATAAACTTTGACTTTTTGAATTTTGTAGATTTGTGTCCAATTTTTGCAGGTGCAGTTGATAGTTTACAGCTCGGAATAAGTTTCTTATGAATTCCTGGAGTCGGGTTCGTGGATGACCCGTACGAGAAACATTAATTTGTTTGTGTAACGCACCTTTAAAACTTTTGTCTTCTCAGGTTTCTGGACAAAGCGGCTGTGCAGACGGACCATGAACAAGCGTACACGAGCAGATGGAGGCTCTGCACGGTGACCCAAGTGGAAGAGCTCAAATCCTTCATAAGAGTCCTCCCGATCTGGGCCTCCACGATAGCCCTAGCCATCTCCTTCGCCCAGAACTCCACCTTCTTCGTGAGCCAAGCGGCGATCATGGACAGGAGCATAGGACCGCACTTCAAGATCCCCGCCGGGTCTGTGCCCGTCTTCGGTGCCATCAACGCCCTCCTCCTCGTCCCCGTCTACGAGAGATGGATCGTCCCGTTCCTCCGCAAGCGCACCGACCACCACCGTGGGATCTCGTCCCTCCAGAGGATGGGCCTCGGCCTCGCGGTCTCGGTCTTCGCCATGGCATCCGGGGCCGTGGTGGAGACCAGCCGGCGCGGCAACCCGAACCCGAGTGGCGTGAGCGTGTTCTGGCTGTTTCCGCAGATATTCCTCATGGGCATGGCGGAGGTGTTCACGTACGTGGGCCAGCTCGAGTTTTCTACGATGAGGCCACAGATGGGACCCGGAGCATCAGCAGCGCGATGTTCCTGAGCGAGATCGGGATTGGGAGCTGGCTCAACACGGCGCTGGTCAAGGTCGTGGAAGGAGCCACGGGTGGGCAGGAGAAGGGGTGGCTCAGGAACGACCTTAACGCCAGCCGGCTCGACTACTACTACTGGGTCCTGGCCGGAATCAACGCGGTTAACCTCCTGGTTTACCTGGGGATTGCTTGCAGGTACAAGGGTAGAAAAGCAGGGCTGTCCGGAGTGACGGATGAGAGCCTGGTTGAATTAGGTAGGCAAGTAAAGGGTGAGAATGGTAAGTAAATAAGTAAAGGGAGAATTACGTGCATGATTGATTTCTACCTTGTCTTTTGATTCAAAAAATGTTAAATTCGTTCACTTCGTGTATTTTATTTTCCCCAGTAAGTGTAATTGAACTTCAAACTGAATACATGAAATCTCGGTTACTATAATCAGTGACAAAAACATTTTTTCAAATATAAAAAGGTAGGCGAATATGATCAATTTGACAAAGAATATTTTGGTCTCTTATCGTATTAGACATAGTTCTCGATACATATTCTTAAAAAAATGCAACATACATAACCATATGCATTGACTATCTCTTTTTCTGATATATATACCGTTTGAAGTTGGAAAGTTCAATGAATTCTAATTAAGTAACATTACAGGAATCAATTTATTAAGAAGTAATTAAGGATGGATTTTCTATATTTATAATTCTCAAACTCGATTCTTGGCTAAAAATACTTAGCCAATTTTTTCGATATATAAATAAAACACATGGGCTTGTAATTGATGATGAATAAGAAGGGGATGAGAGTAAAAGATGGCACGAGAAATCTCAAGTTAAGAGCCGTATTACTGTACCAATTATTAATCTCAATACACTAGTAAAAGGTGCGCAGGCCCATCGATATGATCATTGTTTCCTCTTGCCACTAAAGACCAGAAATGGATAAACACATAAGATAAGCATATAGGGATAAATATAAACTTCCCCATGGACGGGTCCACATTACATGTGACTATCATCATATCCATCCCCTCAAAATCTCTCCTTTTTCAGATCTTTTGCTAATTAGTAAAAAAAAAAAAAAACCACTAATTCTTAATTTTTTTCCTCCTTTAATTTAACTTAAAAAAGACAGAAAAATTAAAAAAAGAAATCACATTCACACTCAAAGATAGCCGAACCCTTTTCTTCGAGGGTCCTTTCCAGCAAAGAGCCCGCCGCACATCGCACTTACACTGTCGTCTCCAGCGGGTCAAGGGGTGCTCGTTGGCTGGTCAAACATTCTCCGACGATGGAGGGAGGAGAGGCTGAGTGAGGGACGGGGATGTCTTGGTGGAGTGGGCGGCGGCACGGCTGTTCCCGTGGTCGGGAGCGGAGGACTGGATCACCACCTTCTGCTTCGCGAGCTTGGCTTCTTCGCTCTTGCCCCACAGAACGAAGTAGAGTCCTGAGATGATCAGTACTGCCCCGATGATCCTGTGCATTATATAACAGTCGATTAATTTGATGCAATGCTACCATCATTTCTTTTACGGGCATGTCAATATTGAGGCTTTCATTATTGAGATTTTAGGGATGAAATCTTAGTGGTCAACAAACGCCAAACCCCTTCCTGTCCTCGTGAGACTGTCCTATTAGGACGTTTGGCTTGTAACTAGCTAGTCAAGCCCCATAGATTTGGAAGCACTTCTCTGGACGTTTCGGGTCTCGATTAGATAAAACCAGACGTGAATTCGTACTTCACACAACACATCTACAATGCAACACTGACGGCGAAGAGACCGAGACCCGAATAAACAGCGTATTCTAGTGATGCATGTAGCACATGGTAGGTCTCGAGAGGGGCCAATGTGACTGAGTCGAACAAAGTTAGACAGAAAATGGTGAAGGGAACCAAACAGAGAGGGGAAAAACAGCGACTCAACAGCAATAATAATGTTTGGCCTCCCAAAAGAAACAACAACAACAATAATAATGCAATGCAAACTAATCGAGAGGCAAACGATATAAGCCGAATGGAACAGAACAAGGACATAAGTAAGAGTGGCCCACCCTCCTAAGTAGAACTCCTCGCCCAGGGCAATGGAGGCCATGAGAGCGACCACAAGCGTCTGGACGGGTTGGTAGACCGCCACGAACACCGGGCCCCCTCTGTCAATGCACCATATCTGTACCGCGAATGCGATACCGGAAGCCACCACTCCCTGTATCCAGATCCATATTCTCGTCAGAATGCATCACATAGTATTGTCATCCAATCCGTTGACTGGACCAAACCAGAATTTCTATAGCCATAGGGCCCTAGGTACCATAGCGCATATATATGTATATATATTGTTGAGGATTCAATTCATAATAAAATGAATATTCGAATAGAGGAAATTACAATATTATCATGTATAAGTTTGGTTTTAAGTGGATATAACACCAACTTTCCTGTAAACTTGGTGAAAATTTTATAGGGTATGGTCCACACCTCGCCTAGCCCGAGTTTGGACTCGTGTCTAGTAAACTCGAGACCGAAAGAAAAATGATCGGCTCATTATCAGTTGTTGAACCTGAGTGTGGAACTCATGTAATTAAGTACAAGACCGGAAAGAAAATGCTTAGTTCATGCTCAAGAAATCAAGTACAGAAAAGAAAATCTGACTCAAATAAAATTGTTAACAAGAGGACGGAAGAGAAAATTCATCCCTTGGTTAGTTTATCCCACTCTTTCGAGTATAGAAGAAAAATATTTGATTCAAAATCAATTATTGAGAGTGTGTAAGTCATTTTATCATGCGAAAATAAATACTGAAATTTTAAGTGTATATATAAACCCGTTGAAATTTTACATGTAATTTGAATGTTTTTCTTGTCTAATAAGAGGTGTAATATAGAATGTTTGGCTGACCGCGTAGAAGACGCTGAAGACTTCGGCCCCGGTGCGGATGAGCCATGCCTGGGGGACCCTCTCGATGAAGGCGGCGATGATCAGGAACTGGATCAGCCCGAAGAAGCAGGTGTACGACGTGACAGAGAGCCGGGCCGGGTACTTCTTGAGGACGGGGGCCTGGAGGACGAGCCATCCAGACCACGACAGGCAGTGACCTATCAAGTAGATGCAGCCCAGGGTCCAGTTCTTGCCTTTGGCATCCCCAAGACCGGCCAGGATGGGGTGGTCGATTGGGTGGTGCAGGGGCGGGGCGGGGCTGTAGATGACAGGGCCCTTGTAGAGGGTGATCACTGACGCCCCTGTGACGCAGAGGATTGTCCCGGCCACCTTCGCTATCCCGTCCTTCCGGTTCAGCCGGACTTGCTCTATTCTGAGGATCGATCAAAGGATTCGTTCAATAATATTTAGTTAGTACAATTGATGGAGGCTTCGAGTCACAAGGTTTAAGTTAATTCATGTTATTCTTTTTTTAATACGCACTAAATTAATAGAGAGGAATCCAAAAAATTTTACTAACTTCAATTCAAACCTCTTCTATTTACGGAGCATGACTAATATATATTCGAGTAGGATGAGTTTGTTTTCTAGAAATTCAATTATCAGGGTGACCTGAGGATCGCCGCCATGAGGAAAGTAATCGCCGGAACGGAGTTTTGGATCGCCGACGCGAAGGTCGGTGATGTGTTGTCCAGTCCCAACAGGTAGAAACCCTGGTTTGCCGTTATTCTGCCATAAAACATCCAACCGACAAAAAAAAAGTGCCATTTAGTTATTTATTATGCACATAATAATTTGATTAATTATTATGAGTTTTGTCCTTTATTCATTAATTTACCCAACAAGAGCCAGGAGGAAAAACTGCACGAGAAAATTCAAAGTGATCGCCGGCCTATCTTTCCTGCACAACTCCGGGAAAGGAGATCGGTTAATTACCAGAAAATTAATTCGTTCACATTAATATGACGTAGGTATTAATGATTACTTTTCGAGGAAGTAGGCGAAGGGGAGGAGGAGGAGGAAGGCGATGACGTTGCGATAGACGATGAAGACGATCTTGCTGATGCCCATGTTGAGGGCTGCCCGGGACACGACGTGGAACCCGGCGTAGCCGAACTGCAGGGCCAGCATGGCCGCGTGCAGCTGCACCCGCTCCGGTACCGAGCACCACATTCCCTTTCGGCCGCTAGAGCCCGAGCAGGAATCCGCCATTGCCGACAGTGGAGAGAAGTGGGGAAGGAGAAGGAAGGAGAGGGGAGAAGGTGGGGAAGTGATGATGGGGAGCTAGGGCTAGAGGGAGCCGTGGTATAAATAATCAGTAGAGTGGCACTGTTCAGTGGAGGAATGAATGAGAGAGAAGGCATGCTCGTACTCGAAGGAGTGATCTCGTGTCTCATCGACTATGAATGTATTAGAATTAATTAAAATTAATTTAATTAGATATATGAATTCACAGTACATACAAAATGAGTGGTGGTGCATAAAGAAAGAGTCCTTTAGAGACCCTTTGAATGCAAATACGGATCTAGAGGATCGAGTTAGAGGGCTGAATATGAAAAATGGTCGAAAGAATGGATTTGAGAGACAAAATAAAATAATTTAATAAAGATATAATTAAAATCGATAATTCTTATATAAAACCTTATATTACATATATTTTTTCGAATTTATCCATCCCTGCCTGAACCCTACCCCTAAAAATCGAGCATAAAAAACAATTTGCACAGACAGTTTTATATTTTTGACTGGTCGACCACGTACTGCATTCACTTATAAGAATGATTTCTTTAGAACTTTATATATGGTATAAAATATAGAATATAATTCTTTTGCCATGGCTGGCTGCATGACCGTACAACTCCTTCGGCTGCAAAATAAGAGAAACTTTAGTAGGATGGATTCCATCAACCAAATTGATAAGTTTTTATATTTGAATCTTGTAAATAAAAAAACCTATTATAAGGAGAATTTTATTCCTTAATTAGTGGACCGACCTGATACAAATTCATATTAATTAATAGAATCTCAAAATTTTCAAATATCAGATAGTGAATTTTGAAAGGAGGGAAAATGGGCTGCTAGGTTTCACATTTATTGTTTGACAACCAGTTAATCAATAATTCCATAGCAAAAGATCGGTCTTTTCTGTTCGAATTCAAGAGTGTCGAAAATTCAGCTACCGAGCTAGATCGATCCCGTGAATATTCATTAAAACAAAATTCTTTAAAATTACAGGTCGGGCCCGCACACAATCATTCCACACGACAGGAATGGGCATGCACACTCAAAACTCAAACCCTTCGGTGGAGGATAAAAGTGGCCCTGAACAGTGGAAGAGTCCCACCTCTCTGGGGCATCTCCTTTTTGTTTAATTCGACAACCGTAACAATACCACTCTTGACCCGACTGATTTCAAAATTTGATTTTGATGAATGGAATTTTCACTATCTTTTTATTCCTCTCGAAAGTTGAATTTCACATTAGAACGATAATAAAAAGAAATTTATGATATACAAAAAGAATTGAATAACAATATTAATTATTTGGTCTTTCGAAATCAAATGGACACTAACTAATTCACGTTCGAGTCGGGGCCAACTTACTAAGAGGTAAAATTCTTTTAACATGAATTTTTTTCATTAAAAAGACTCGAAGTCGAGATCTGACTTACGAGAAAGAGATATATTATCATCTTAACTAATTCATGTTGGTTAAGCTTAAACTCGCGGATGGACACGAGTCTGGTTTTTTTTTTTATAAGTTTGGTGGTCGTTATACACGGTATTTCAGCGAGTCATTGGAAAGCGGCCTGTGATGAAATCAAATCGAGTCCTCCCTAATTAACTTGTTGTCACATTAGTTGATGCTTTACGTTTCCCTATCTCCTTCTTGATTATCTTCCTCTCCAACTTCCCATCTAAATAAAGCAGAAAATAAACCTCTTCGTCTTGGGTGGGTGGGTGGAGTCCTGATATTAAGTCCATCGCTTTATGGGACAGGCTGCCCCCCCTCCATTGAGACCACCATCATTCACAAATTCGAAGAAAAAAAGGAGAATTATGTCATATATTGTGTGGTTGTGACGAGTCTCCGCATTAAATTTTCTACCGAGCTTATAACATTTCAAATTCATATTCACCCAAAAAATTAAGTTCGTAAATTATGGGTATCGAATTCTCTGATATTGCTGGGATTTTCGGGTTGATTGCATAACTCTGCACGCCTTGCTCTTCTGCTCTGTAGCCCTCCAGGGGTTATAAAGCTGGGTACCTGGGGTGGGTTAGGCTCTGACCCGGACTCCCATGAACCGGTCGGGCACCAGACGGACCAGCCCAGGTGGGATCTCGATTGGTTTTCCTATCTCCAAGAAAAATCAGCAGAGATGGTCTTTTTTTGTTTTTGCTTTAATTTTTAGTCTGGTTCGATTCGTGCAAGGTACAATTTCTGACAGCTGCTATAGTTGATTTGGTCCAGCACGAGAGAATCTTCAAAAGTTGCACCCTTTTCAGTCACTCTTCGGTCCTAGGAGACAATGCGAGTTTCCGGCGATCATTGCACGAGCAACTGGGGCAGAAAATTCATCTCTTTAATTTATCTATAAATTTTCCATCGGTGCTTAGTAGTACGTCATGGCCACGCACTTACTTTCGGGTCGCGAAGAGACAGAGAGAGTTCACTGACCTTGAAGGAGATCGACAGGAACAGATAAAGGTACAACAGATACCATCAATAAGAATTGAACAAAAAACTTTTTAGTCTCTACTCAAGATGTGCTTTCACTAGAATGCTTTCAACGGGCAAGGAAGGAACACTCATCTTTGTGTTGAAGTTCAGTTGAGATATATCATACATGGCAACTAGCATTCGTTGTTCAAATCGTGTAGCCCAGATCGTGATTATATCACTATGAAGGCCTGACGTATGAACTTTGAGGTACAATGTCGATCGACACATTTGAGAGATAATGAGGGAGGAAGTATCGGTCTCCCCATCGACTCGTTCAGACATAAAGCAAAGTGTGCTGGAATGTTTCTGTCAGATGATAACTACGATGATGTTATTTTATAATTGCAGAGATCAGTGAACCAACCAGACGAGAGATGAGATGAGATGAGATCAGACATGGGAATCACTCTCTTTCCCTCTCTTTTCTGCTGAAGGGTCAGTTGATCTCTTTCTCTCCATTTACATATAATATATATATATATATATATTAAAGATATATAATTCATGATTTGATATCAAGTATGAAAGGTTTATATTTCATGGTTAAGTTAAGATAACATATCTTATATATAAATTTATATTATTTCAGTCGGTTTTTATTATTTACATGAATTATGGAATCTATGAAAGTGCACTTTCCGAAATAAATAATATAGTGATGAGAAACGGACATTTTGATAAACTTTGCGATTTTGATTTACAATTTATCGTATTTATTCTCCTCGATATCCTTACTATATATTTGTTTTATTTTAAATTTAAATTTCTTCAACATATATATATATATATATGTCTGATGTGATTATATGCATAAACTTGGAGGAAATGGTCGAGAAGAGGAGAGAGTCTTATCTGTAATTATTATATCACGTGTCGGTACTGACGTGGTATCATGGGCTAATAAGTTTCAATTATTTTTGGAATTTTTTAAATAAAATTTAAAAGGGAAAAAACTCTAAAAATGACTTGATTTAATTAACTAGTAACATTATATAAACACTGTTATGTGGTACACTATTTACATACAAGACTTTCTCGGAGAAGAGATAGTCGCCCAAAATTAAATCAGGAAGGTAGGGCAAAACAGGAGGCTCTGAGCGGACTTCCACTTGAAACACAATAATGCATATCATCGATTCATTGCTTCTCTTCTTTTTCTGTACTTTTTGAAAAGAAAGATGCTGTTTCCAGTGAGTGAAGAGAAACAACACAGTGGAGACTGCACACTATGATTCCCTACATATATACCCAACGATCGATTAAAGTGTTCTTGAGTGGTTCAGGTTCGAGAAAATGGATATGCCATGGTTGAGTTTGGTTTCTGCGTTTTAAAATTTCTCAATTCCAAGTTTGCTATAAAATATTCTGAGGTTTAGAAAAAGATTACGCCCATATCCATCTAAATGTCTATACCGTGAAAGAATCATTTATTGAATCCCGCACTGACTGGGATAAAGAATAATCATGAGTTTATAAAAAATTGGTATCTGCATCTAATAATTTAGATCATTGGGTGGCAACTGACTTGGATTCTTATAAAACCTACTAATCAAGGTAGTCTGAGTGCCCAATTGATAGGCATTTCCAAGTTCAACATCTACGAGTCCATAGCGATAGGAGGAACAGGTAAATAAAGAGTTGTAGAAAGTCTCACGGATAAGAATCGAATTCAGAATATTTCAGTTTCAGATCAGAGATGAGGTGGTACCGGCCCATCATGTACATGTTGACGTATCAGAGAAGCTGTTGAACCTGGGACGCAAAATCCAACAATCACACACATGCGATGCCTTACGGATAATTAAGGTTAATCATTCATCGGGGGCATTAATAAAAGCAATTACGGAATGATTAAGGTTAATCACGTTGAATTGAAGCCGGCTCCCCTCACGCCTTATATACATAATTGTCTGACCCTTTCGAGACAACGTGCGATGCCTTTAATCTTTGGGAAAAATCCCCATCGATTAAAGATCGGGCCATTGCCGTGTTAATGACTGATCATGACGGGTCACCCTCACCTTCGCTTGCTATCGGAAACTCTTAGACGGAACCCGATTTGGTGATTTATCGTCTTTAAGGGAAAAAAAAAACCATAATGCTCCCAATCAATTGTAAAACAAACGTAATTATTTTTAAAAAAAATTGTAAAACAAAGGGAAAAGAAAACGTAGATTTGAGATGATTCCTCATTAGACACATGCTTATATATCCGTTTTTACCCCTTAAAATTGCGAATTATATTAAAAAATAAGCCTTGCACTTCAAAAAGAGCATTAATAATTGACGATGTTTCCCAAAAAAAATTAACAAAAAATCTTCCAATACTTTCAACTTTGCATGCCGCGAGAACACAAACATATGGCTGTGGGCGCATGCTCAATCATGAGTCAACGATGCTTGTCCTTCAAATAATTTCATCGGCCTAAGTGGTATCCATCCAACTACATACATGCCTCTCATTAAGTCCGTTTCTTCACAGTAATTTCATTTTAATTAACCCTTGGCTCAATCAATAAGGAAAATTTTCGAACTTGTAATTTACTGCATGCTTAGTAACTCGATAATTTTATATATAACCGGGCACGTTACTAACACTAATTATCATTCGACGCTTGTACTGATTTTATTCTTGACACAAGAAAATTTGAGAGATGTAACTTTTGTTCGTATATATATCAAATTACACATGTATTTGTATATTTATGCACATATATGGATAGATTTAGGGCAAAAATAATAAAAGCGTGAAAGATTTAAGATCAAAGTGTCGTTTTTCCTATAATAAATATTTTTTATAATGAATGTGAGCAAACTATTTATCTTTTTTTAATAAATAATTTGTTCGTATTTGTGGAAGAGCCCCTTTCACTGTTCTAGGCAAAAGCTAGCCCAGCTAGATGATCTCGTTTGAGTGTTCATCAACAGGGCTTGAAGTAGGTCTGACCATTTTCTTCATCAACTTCAGGCTTTGCTGTTCTAACACAAACCCTATCAACTTAACCTTTTCTTCTCCCACCAAAATCTACATCTCTGTTGTTGTTTTTTTTTTTTTTTGGAGCATCGAGAAACCCTAAATCCATCATTGATTAATGGAGTGAAGAGAGATTGGTTGGGAGGGAGGAGAGGATATATCAAAGGGAAGGGAAGCTCATTTGTTCAGTCTCTTTTGGCAAAGGTCCACTTGGCTTGGTGCGGTTGCGGCTTATCTTTTCAAGGTTTTCGGCCCCCTTTACAAAGTGTAGTTGATATATCGATCAATTGGCCCTTCTCCTTTTGTCACTTTAATCTGGCTGGCTGCTGCTACAAACTTTTAGGAACCCTTCTAGATGGTATATGCATGTTAATCAATCGATCGATCAATGAATATTAATGGTCAGTTGTTGACTAATTAGAAATGATAACATTCAGAAATATCTCCTAGCAATTTACAGAAGCGATGGAGGCCCGACACAAAGTCGTTGCGACCATATGCACATCTGTATAGTCTCATAGTCGATATATATTAACTCCCCTTTGCTGCAGAAAAGCAACGCCCAACAGGATAAGATCGAGAGGGTGATATGTTGATGTAACCTTCATATACATAAAAAGAATGGAGAGGATTGAGCTTAGTTATTGAACGTTTCTACTTTTCTTTTCATCGGACACCAACCGTTTATCCAGAAAATTAACAAGACTCGTCTAATTCGCGATCAAATTGGGTCTTACCTTCTAAAGGGTAAATCTCTCTTAAGAAGATTAATGAGACTCATCTAATTCACGATCAAATTGGGTCTTGCCTTCTAAAGAGTAAATCTCTCTTAATTATAGACTCTTGACATTTTTTAAGATGTAGAAGCATTAGGCCATTGGTGTTCGCTGTTCGGTACAAAAGAAACCAATGAACCTACAAATAGACAGAAGAAAAATGTACTAAAGGTTTACGAAAAATTCTGCTGACAATAATCAAATTCAGATCATCTTAATTTTAGGTTTAAAATGGTGTCACTTCGTGCACAAAGCCATTCTCGGTTTTTGTGTTATTAAATGTTTTTAGATAGAGAATATATAGTGCCCGCCATAAGGGGCCATAAGGAATTGACTGTGTCCCTGATGTGCATAGCCTTGGCGCTTTTGGTTTTGTGCTATTAGCCCGAAGTTCTTCCCCTCGCTTCGCCTAAGTCAGTAGTAAAACGTCTAGTCCGTTATATCATACAATCTTCCGACTTTCTTCCTTTCCCTATCAGACACCGCGTAGCAGGACACTAATTGAGAGATGTTTCGGATTATCCTTTTTCCTTGCCTCGATGAGAGATTCCTAGTCGGTCATTTTCGCACTACCTGAAAGTGGGATATTAGGAGTATCCTCGACACGTCCCCATCGCTCACGATGCATAATGACCGACGGCTGAGTTTCGAAGTGACCGGCCGAGTGTGAAAGGAATGGCATCATTCAACGCACCATTCATTCACTCGTATGGAGGAACCGTTGATTTCCTCTTTTTTCTGTTGTCCATTTCCCCTTGGATGCAAATTAATGTATTCCTTTTTAATGCGAACTGATGAGTAGGACTAGCGCTTGCTTGTCCTCACATTAACGTCCATGCATAACAAGACACATGCAACCCAATCACAACTCGGTTCCCGGCTTGGAACTAGCAGATCTTGATGAGAATTTTCTTGCTAGTCGTACTCCTCTTAAACACGTAGACGTCTCTATAATTGAAAAGAATATATATTAACTTCAAGAGAGATTCAGAAAGGGTATTGGTTCAATGGCTCTCGACCACAAACAAGCCCTAGGGAATTATTACATGTGAAGAAATCTTCGATTGTCCTACTTCATAATGACTTAGTGAGGAAAATCTAGTTAAATTACTTTAATTATTATGGTAATTGCTCGGATATTAACATCAATATGCTTGTTTTTCATAACATAATTGATATTTTTTCATATCGTATAATAAGTTATGATCATATATAAATTTCTCATCACTGTGTAGCGTTTTACTTTGACATTTGATTGAAAGTTGCATTTATTATCTTGATGTTTCAAAATAGAAAAATGGGAACGAATTATAAAAGAGAGAAAAAATATCGGGAGTCCTATATATTTGTCAATCTTTATAAGCGGGTTCTAAATATTTTAAAATGATAAGTTAAATCCTATATATTGCCCGCGTACAACATTAAGTCATTTTTGTCATATATCGTTATTTTAAGCTGACACACGTTAATGTCATGTCGATACCACGTCACGTTAAAATAATGGTAAGTGACGAAAAAGGCTTGATGCTACAGCGCGGGCAACATGTAGGACTTGTTTTATCACTTTGATACATTTTAGACTCGGCTTATAAAAATTAATAAATATATAATACCCTCGATATTTTTATCTCAATTATAAAAGCAAGTCAAAAAAGTAAACTAAAGACAGAGGATAAGCTCGGGAAGATAATCTAATTTCCACATTAAATCCATCCTTATTCCCCCGTCTTTACGGCTTGGCGGCTTCAATCGTGGAAAAGCGTGTGAAATTGCCCTATTTCAAGAATTCGTGCTCGACCCTTCTCGTTTCCAAGGCAATTGCGCATTCTTGTTCATTGTGCATTAACATGATATTCTAAAGGCCAATCAACCGTGCTTGATTAATACATGTTCAAGTCTTCCAATCATGAGTTTTATCCCTTCACGTAATCGGTGCTTTGAAGAGACCGACCCGATTGGGATCTAAATCTAATGGAAGTAAGTGGAGGAATAATTATGTGAGGGGAGAATTTGAGGTGGGGGGAGGAGGTGACTGTCAGTGTCGTGTGGGGGACTATCGCAGCTAAACATGTTCAAGATATGCATGCAATGATGTCGGAGGAGGATATGGACACTTTCCAAGCTTGTGTGGATTCCTCCTTACAAGATTACACTATATCCTAGATTCCACGATATTCATGTCCCTCTTATGGGCTGCCCTCCAAACGGAATTTTGACCCCAGTCGTTACACCGGTCACAATCTTTGAATTGCCGGGACGGTGGTGCTAGTGTTCGATGCAATTATTAGCTAGTCTTTGCGATGTGGTACTTACTTGTGACAATGACGCTCAGACCATCACCAAGCATCGAGCATCTTCTTGCCCACTCGAGAAAGAGAAGATCCGGTGTCACCGGGATCTAATCTCAGCCATACATGCCTGATCTATGGATCAAAGTTAATCGATATCTTCCTTCACTGGGAAGACCTAAATAGTGGACAGACACAGAGTTCGTTATCTATGTTCACAAGTCAAGGGACAGGGATTCCTTTTTTACTAGGCCGAAGCTCGGAGATATCGATGTATTTCACCTCGAGTTTCAATGGCAAAGAAGAAGTTTGACAAAGTATGCGTTTCGAATCTAACATAGAATGCCAGGTTAAACTTGGGCATGAGTTACAGAGGCTGGGGAAGAGGGGATTAGCCTTTTTATGGTCCCCTCAGTTGCTTGTTCTGCATTTATCTAATTCATCTACAGTTTATTTTTACCCACAAATCCGTGTACTTCCCAAAACTATTCACCGCCAGTATCCTTGACAGACATACGATGAAACGGGAACCATACTGCGGGTCGATCAGTCTCCTGAACAAGCTGCTTCAAGGCCTGATCTGGCTGCCTCTCTCAAATAGCTTGAACATGATATCCTCCAGTTCCCCTCTGTCTCTTCTCATTCGTTTCACGTCCGATTGCTTCACAGACACATGGTTTCGGTATCACCAACCAATGCTCAAATCACGCATGTAAGAGTTTTGCCTCGTAGGGTCGACGCACATCCATCCCTTGGTTGGGGATAGATATCAATGAGCTGCTATGGATCAACCACTACTTACTTCCACCATACCTCACTCACCACCTCTAGCAGGAAAAAAAGAAATGAACGAGGTGCATTGGAATTGAATGCAACTGATGATTCTTTCCGCAAAGAGAAACGCAGGCGATATGGGACAGACCAGGCTTGCACAGCTAACTTTATCCTCAAATTTTGTTAATTCATTCAGTAACTTGGTCGTCGATGGTATCACCCCAACCATAGGAAAGTTTACCATACAACAACCGATTACCCTGACCTGTCTCCGACATCGGCATGAAGTCGTTAGACATGTTAAGTAATAACTCTTCAAGGCGTGCCCCCGCTCCGCACCTGTCGCCTCCAATTATGACCGGGTGACAGTAAAGTAGGAGCGATCAGCCATAGATATGCATAAACTGTGCAGCTGCGGAATATCTAAGGAGCAGAATTTCTGCAAAAGTAGACGACCCTAACAGCAGCTCCCATACGGTCTAGACGGATCAGAATCGACCGGTTAATCGGATAGAGACGACTAAAATAAGTCCAGAGCCCTAATTTGCAGTCTGACAAATGCGAACAGGAGGGGAGGGGAGGAAGCGCACCCGGGGAAGATGGGAAGGGCGGTCTGGGCGGGCCTGGAGGGTGTCGAGAGAGTAGACGAATGGGGCTACGGCAAGGGGAAGGGCAGTGGGTGGGACTGTGGGACTGCCTGGGCTTGAATATGGACATTCTGGGCCCAAGCATTGGGCTCAACGGCCTATTTTGAGTTTTTGGGCCTTTTGCGACTGTCCGGAGGAAGGTTGCATGAAACTTGACATTGGCGGGGCTTCTAAGCATAACACCCGGAGTTCTTGCAGCACGCACAACATTTGTTGTGTTTCACATCCGCTGTAGTTATGGAACTTCCCGGAAGCGAGCTTGGGGTCCGAGTTTGCCAGGTAGCTGATGCACTGGCATCTTCTGGTTGTTGTCGACTCTAAGATCGTCCTGGACCTGATTGGAAAAGTTATTGTTTGTCACGGCTATTGTGCGAGGAACTTCTGCACCGGCAGGGCTAGCCTGCATGGGGACCTGATCTGTTAGTTGTGCACGCCTTTACTTAGATTCGAATGGCTTATATTGTTGTTGGGAGACATCATCGGCGCATCGGTATCGCACCCTTGCATTGTTTCAAGTTGTACACTTTTAGCTTCAGCTCGTTATCCAGCAAAAAGGGAACAGCAGCCTGCTTGGCACATCGAACGCAACCACTACTCTATGTACTAACCTAACGGTAGAATTTGCGTACCGTCAGAGGAGGTGCATGGCTGGTATTCGATCAGCTAGTTGGTCGAATACAGTAGCTTATAGGAGTAGAAACAAGATGGAATAAATGGGCATATACATAAAATTTCGCTAATGAGAATTAAACTCAAGATCTTTTGATTTCAGGTCGAGTTTAGTATCGCTGCATCAAATCTCATTTAATTTTTAGTGAGGAACTCGTGTAATGGACGTAGAAAACTAAATAGAGAAATGCTAAATTTAAATGGATACAATTATGTCGGTCAATAAAATTCATACCCATTATCGCCTCATTTATCAATCTCTACTATTATAGATTTCTATTTTCCATACTCGCCTCCACTTGCCAGTGGCATATTTGAATCTTGAATTTACTAGCTTAGAAAGGCAATAAGCCCTCGGCACTCCTGACTCAAAAGTGTGCGAGATTTCATGTGGGGACGACTCTATCTCCGTTTATTTCTTATTCTGTCCTGTAATTGTGTACCTCCTCTTCTCCGTTACAAATCAATACCGAAAAGTACAGAGAGTCTCACTTATGAGAATCAAATCGTGTTTACTTAACTATGAGTTGAGGACGGTATCACTACACTCAACCCACTTTCTCAGGACTCTGAATCTCATTTGCAACCAAAAAAAATTATCCTTCCTTCGTGTGAAAATCATATCCGTGCTCGAGTAAGCTGATACATTTCTACCCGTAAGTAAATACTTATGCAGTGATGTTCGCCTCGTCTGATGACTGCCATGATGGTATATCTTCGTGTCGAAGGCTAGCTATCTTATTTCATACAAGGTCGATGGAGCTTGTTACTAAAATTATCGAGGACATGCATTTAATTATCGGCTGCATATATACATGTAAATATACAGGCTATCAAATTAACTGCCATGGCAATACAAGCAGAGAGAGAGAGAGAGAGAGAGAGAGTAGTGGAGTGTGTGTTTGGTACATTACTGCATTTGTGTTTCTTTACATCATCATGTAGTCGAGGCATTGACATGATCTCCCTACTGACAGAGAAGAGGAAATGAAGGGATTTGTTGGTACGTATGATTTTGGAGATCTCAAGGGATCGTATATGTAAGTAACCCTTCGAAAAATTCAATATTGTCAAAAACCAGGTCATCATGCAGCTTGGTTTTTCCCTTTCAGCCGTTTGATTTGATATCCAGGAAACTGTATGTGTATGTCTGTTCGATATATATTTATCATACATTTCATCCATCCATCTTATCATTCGATCCAAAATGGAGTTCATTTTTTCAATCTGAACCACTAGTATTCAGAAGACTAACGGGTCATAGCTAATCAATTCAGTTTGAGCTAGAAAGACCCACTAAATGATAAAACTCTCCCAATAAGAATTATCTCTGTTCACAATACTCGAATCTGAGATCTTGCTGAACGAGAAAAGTTATCATATCACCTCAACCAAATCACTTTCGTAAGTGGTTCGGTAAGTGGAATTCCTTTTAAAAAGTTATAAAATGCAGAGTCAATCAATTTTTTTCAAATGGGATCCTCCTATTTTTTAAGATTGAATACAAATAAAACACCAACTTTCTTTCTATGCGACTGTATTTTCTTCCATCAATTTTGTTTCCTTCCGTCTTATTTTATTTCGATGTAACAGGCGTGACTGAAATGCAACACGATTGCTTGCTCAATCTTCTTCCTGTTTTTTAAATACTTGCTCAAAATTACTCTGAAAAACAGCAAAGAGGTTTTGATTTTCAAATGCCCCTTAGGGTAATTATTGGAAAAGGTGATTAGCTGTTTTTTCCCCCTAACTTACATATAATTAATTATTTTTTGCGATAATTTGTGGGCTATTGCCAATTTATCTATATCGCCTATTGCACCCGCTGCTCAGGACCCCTAGTCATCAAGTGTCTTTTAGGTTGTTGGAAAGCAACCTCAAAAGCACCGAAAACATAAAATGAAATATACACGAAAAGTTTCAGATATAATTTCTGTTTGGCTACATGTAAGGTTGACGTGCCTAAGAATGAAAGGGAGCAGAGACAAATAAAGACGTAAAGAGAGTTTTACTGATAAGAATCAAATTAAAATCTTCTTAATTCGAGATAGAGAACAACTCATATAAGAAGTCTTTCGTCCTCGAATTTTCATGTATAATTAAACCATTGAGTTTTAAAAACCGTGTGTGTGTGTGTGTGCGACGGGCATTCAGCTCATCGGAGAAAATAAAAATGAATTTGACGAGAAAAAGTGACAGAATTGACTTACTGGGAGAGACAGTGAATTGTGCCAGTAGTTCGAAGGAGCGAGGTCTTTTTTTATAACGATATTATCACTTGACAGTATTTACGTGATAATATATACCAACTGATAAAATTAATCTGTTGTTAAAGATTTTGTATTAAAATTCTAAAAATAATAAAAAATAATTCTTTTATTAATTAGTGTCACCATGTAAATACTATCACTTGATAACACTGTTACATACAGAATTTTATCCATTCGAAGACGGGATCACATGTATTTGCTCAGCATATTGCGAGGTAAAGGAAATTTTGGCAACCCCTTATGTTCCTTTCATAAGTTCCAAATCTAGCAATCTATGGAATCCCACATTAATTACTACCATGGCATACGTACCCCTAACAACCCTACACATCGAGATAGAGGAGAAAGTTTTTTATGTAATAAATATATCACGTGACAATATTAATGTAATGTTAAGAACCAATCAAATCAAGTGATTTATAAGATTATTTCTTTCCGTTTTATGTTTTGTTAAAAAAATTCTAAAAATAAATCCTATTGGCTTATAATATTACGTCAGCACTGATACGTGGTACATCCGCTACACACAAGACTCTCTGGAGATAGAGGTTTGATACAATAGCGGCGTTGTTGACCTAATATCGGAAGTCTTGAATTCGATTATCATTAGTGATATTTTTTGTACTAACTTTTTCCTTCATCTGATGTTTTTAAATTTTCATTTTTTATAATAGAAAAATATAGCGTATCGATATAGTTTTTCTCTACATACAATATACATATATATATATATAACATATAAGTGTATGTGTGTGTGTATGTATATGTATAGCATGGGATCACATGCACATACTACTGCAGGAGCATTAATTCACCAATTATCAGCTAATTATAATGAATGAATATGTGCACATTTCACATCGCATACAGTCGCATATACATACATACATAAATTGTACGCATGCATGTCACATCTTTGAATGTCTATTCGGACTGCTAAATGTTGCTGCTTTGCAGGGCAAGCAGTTGGGCGCAAGTGCCAGTTAAAATTATCCATTTATGTGCACGTATGGGCGAAGGTCATGTCACTGAATTTTCATATAATTTCATACCTTTAATAAAAAATATTAAGAAATTATCTCAGTTCAGAGGTTTTGTACTATGCATGGAATGGAAATAAATTTCATTATTTTACATTTTTCGGCCAGGTATTACTGTGTAAAAAAAGAGATAAATTATACGAAAACTGAGTGTAATTGTTTCATAATTACTTCTAAAGCTGATTAACCCTCGGCTAATAATCTCATCTCATTCTGAGTTGTAACGGAAGAACAAGAAAACTATCAGCACTGTGGTGTTATCATGAGCCATGATATGCACAAACAAAACTTTAGAATGTCCTTTGGTGGAACAGCAAAGATTGTGCCACAGAAGTGAAATGACCACTTTATCTCATCATAATTAATCATTGAAAATCATTGAATATATATATAAATAAATATGTAAAGTGGCTGTGGAGATTTTCATTTTCTTGCAATTTCACTAAATATCTAATGGAAAGGAAAAACTTCTTGCAATTACTATTATTGAGTTTTGAACATAATGTACGTAACAATAATTTTTTCACACGAGTTTCGGGTTCGAGTTTTATAGATAAATGATTCATAATGAGAGAACTTTATCCTCTTAACGAACCGACTAAACTTAATCCTGCATCAGTCAGGATCAATTGAATTTTTAAATATCATGTGATATGTACCGAAAAATATCCTCAGTCGCAAAGAATAAAGACCTAGAGAAATAAATATTTTTTGTCACAAATGGTAAGGCGGTAGGTTAGGAGGAAGAAGAAGAAAATAAATGGATATGTAAAGTTTCACTAACAAGTTTTGAATTGTTGACTTCTTGGATTGTGAGCAGCACCAATATAACAAATCAACTTTTTCTTCGAAAATAAATTTATTTTGGGTATGAGTTGTTGCTTCAGTGTCTTGGAGCACCGGTTTGCCCAATCACAAATGCATGCAAGAAGTTCAAATTAATTTTTTTTAAAAAAAAAAAGAAGAAGAAGAAGAAGGAAGAAACAGTGAGAGAAGACTTTTTTTTTTCTTTTAGTTCCTGTGGCCGCTTTGAATTGTTTGCATAGCCAAACACGAAACCTGCCACTACATTCCCATCTTCATTGTCATTCAAACCGGCATGCAAACGGATAAACTGGAAAAAGGCAGCTTCGAGTTCTACACCAACCAGAAAGTGTACTTATTCTCATCCCCAAAACTCCTATAATCAAATTTCATAATTATATAAAAACATATTATAACGAAAGAAAGAAAATGAGTTTCATTTAAAAAATAGAGATGAAATGTTGGAAATGCAAGAAAAAATCAGATATAGTCGCATATTTACTTAAATTTTTGGATTTAATATAAAGTCAAGCTCTTATGGTAGGATCCGTGGAAAAATTTTATAAAATTCATTGATTTTTCAATGCAAGAAACAATAATGCACGGATTCATACGCATATCCTCGAGTTTGTATATGTTCGTGGAGAAACCTACTGGCCCCTAACTTTGTGATTTCTTACCCTTTTGGGGGTTCATGGTAAAACATGCGAAACAAGGGGGGATTAATCATAATCAAGCTGTTTCTTGGACATGCATTACAAAAATCAAGATTTGGAACAAACACAAATTGTTAATGCAGAAGGAACAAGATGAGACCAGATTCACCGGAACAAAGGGAGGAAAAAGAAAGGGGCTTGTCACACCGGACATGGATCGTATGTGAAAGGTCTCGTGTAACAATGTCGAAAAAGAAAAAAAGAAAAAAAAAAGAAATGTTTTAGTGATGAATAGTATGTTCTAAACAGTTTGTCCGAGTACTTGATAAAATGAAAATACTCAACTTTGAAAATTGAAATAATATTTGTAATTAATGATGCAATTACACTATTGAACCATGGAATGCTGCCAATGATAAGAAAATGGCAATATACATGAGATGAGAAGATTGAAGTCCCTTCACATTATTAGTGTAATGAAGTGGTGCAGTATTTAGGATGGATCCTACAAGCATCGAAAGGGATTTAAACAAATTAACCAAGATTTTCATTTTTTCTAACGAACAAAATACATGAGTATGGGAAAAAGAAAATAGAAGAGACGATTAGAAAGATACAAGGGGTCGTGACTTTAGATCGAAGTTATACCATAACACTGAGAGCTCTTTATCAAGAATTTTTAATTAATTTATAGACATGAAATTAAAAAAAAAAAAAAAAACAGAGAGATCTTGAGTAGCCATGAAATCTGAATTAAAGTTCACATAAATTAGAAAAGACAAAGATCCACATAATTGATGACCAATTCCCTCCTTCTTTCCATGATTGTCTCTCTCGACGTCTTCCTATTGCTTAAACTACTGCTTGGGTTGGTGCTAGTCCAGAAGTAGCCAAAACATCAACGACACAAAATAAAGATCTTTGGAGCTGCCCGAGTTTTGTTTCATGTGTTAACAAAAGAAAATGATGATCGCTTGAAGTTGCAGCCCTAATGGGATGACACTATGGTCATAGCTAACTAGGAATCATTTGATCAAAAGACAGGTAGCATGCAGGCACCCGTGAATCGATGATCCTTTTGAAATGTTAGGACCTCGGTGGTGGGAAGAATTGCGTACCCGCCATGAAAGCATTGAGTGGAGCCGGATACATCGAAGGATCTATCATTGTAGGGTTAACACCGGTGGTTGCAGCAGCCGAGCTGGTGGCTGCAGTGGATCCAGCAATTAGGTTAAATTGTTGGACTCCTCCCCCTCCGGATGAGCCCTCAACACCCTCCATGGCAGTGTACCGGCTCTCTGGCCCGTGATCATAGAGAATTCCTTTGAAGACATGCCCGGCAATGTTGACTGAAGTTTGGTACGCCAACTCCTCGTCTGCATCTTCCATCCCGCTCATTCGAACGCACCGGAAGACCGCCGGAGAGCTCACCTCAGGTGGGAATTGTTGTGCGACCTCCAACCCTAATTCAGAATTCACAAGACATCTTATTAGGGGGAGAGGAAAGGAAGACATTCATGTGAATTAGACAAAAAAAAAAAAAGAGAGAGAGAACTTCAAATGCAAGCGAGGGTTCTTTTTTTCTCCCCTTCTTCCTTTGTTTGGTTGCCTCTAAATGAGTGTGCCAATGTTTGAAACCTTTTTCCTGGTCAGTTTACTAGCAAACAGTAGCAGAGACTTGAAAAGCTGTAGCAAAGAAGAAAAGAAGAGGTAGAGAGAGGGAGAAAAGTTAAAGAGGGTTAGGTAGAAGATGACCGAAGGAGTGGACTTCTTCACACCCTCTCCTCTCGCCCCAAGATCTCTCAAATCTAAGTATATAAACACCAATATGTATACATCCATATACTTCGTCCGCTTGATCCCTTTGATGTCGAAGACAGTGACGACGACAACAATGACATTACCCGAAGAAGACGGTCGGGTGGCGAGCTGCTGCTGATGGTGCTGGGGAGCATCTTCTCTCTGCCTCTTCGGGTGCTCGATGAGCCGAAACTGTTGTTGTTGTTGCTGCTGCTGCTGCATAGCGGCGAGCTGCTGCTGGCGTTCTCGGCGCTTAGCGGCGGGAACCCAGGTGCTCCTGACGTGGGTATCGCACTGAAACCCTCGGCTCTTGCAGCAAGTCCGGCACCTCATGTGGGCACAGTCTTTCTTGGCCTGGTTTCCGCAGTCCTGGCAGTTTATGCCACCTCCGAGCCCACCTCCTCCTCCCTGCCTCATCGTCCCAGCCGACGATCTCCAACACTCATCCGAGAAATCGATGAACCCAGTCGTCACGGTTCTCCTCAAACCGCTGCTGCTACTGCTGTTGTTGCTGTTGCTGCTGCCGCCGTTAACGTTAAGACCCGCTCCAAACGAGGGGTAGAACTGCGGCCATAGCTCGAATCCCTTGTTTCCTGTCGTGTTTGTTGTCGTGGTGCCGTAGATCGCGCCTCGATCTCCTCCTCCTCCTCGGCCGTCGTCTTCCTCGGCTTTGCTCAGGTGGCCGTTGTTGTGATCCCTCGCAGCCCCTAGATAGAACCAGCCAGCCATTTCCTGCACACCAGCCCCCAAGATCTCAGCTTCAAATCCATGTCCAGGGATCCCCCCAACAAAGAATTACGTTTGTTTTTGTTTAGGGTTAAGAGGAACAGGGAGGGTGATGGAGGGCGGGGAAGAGAGAGACTGTAATTAAGATAGTACAAGAGAATGACTGGTAGAGAGAGAGAGTGAAAGGGACTTTTTTAATATTGGAAGGGGTTGGGGTGGGGGACGGGGGACTGGGTTGGGTTTGCCGGACTTGGGCTGCAGTTTTTATCTTTCTTCCTCAGTTCGATGCAATTATGGCACGGAATTAGAGCTCCTGCGACGCCGCCATGGACACTGCAACAGAACCTCTCTCTCTCACTTTCACTTTCACTGCTACGCTAACTTCACGCAGACTCCCTCGTTTAAGACAAACAACTCTGTCCCCCTTTCTCTCTCTGCTGTAATTCCCCCCCTCTCTCTCTCTAAAAAACTGGACTTTTGTACACCGAAATTTCAAAAAAATACTGGGACTTTTTGTGCTGGCTGTGCGTACCCTTGATATAGCAGAAAGTCCGTCCTATAACAGTGTTATCATATAATAATCTATATATGTAATATTAATTAATAAAATTTATTTATTTTTATAATTATTTTTTACTATTCAAATTTTATAAAAAATTAAAATAAAAATTGTATTAATTAATATTTATATTTAAATATTATCACGTAATAGTAATACTAGTAAGGATAAGCTAAGGCTTGCTCCTTCTCCCTCCCTTAGAGAGTACGCTGGGAAAGAGAGAAATCTCTTTCTAGGTTCTTCTCTAGTTGTCTCTCAGTTTCAAATTTAACCACAGTCCATTCCCTTGGGACCAAGTCAATAATTCAACATCGGAGAACATCACTCATTTTTCATTTTTAGAAGTATTTATTAGGAGTGGTGCTCCTTTGTCTTATCAGAATTTTGTATCACTGTACCACGTGACTCGTACAATGAGTCTATTGCCATTTCATATTTAATACGAGTTATTTTAATGTGCAGCACAATTCCTCGATGAAGGAATTCATAGTACATTTGTTACGAACAACACCTTAATTCTAATTATATTTTGTTGATAAGGGAGATAACGCATCGGGTCTCCTTTTTCCGATTATATACACATTTTTTGTTTTTAATTCGATATTAAAAGACTTTGATCGAATTTTTATGGTGAGACCCTTTATGCTATTTTTTTTTCTTTTATTCCACAATATATTGATTTGCTTCTTAATCAAAAAATTAAAAGAAAAATATTGTAATAAGTTTTTAAGAGATATATAGGCAGCATATGCTTCGGGTACTGACCCGGCCCGCTTGATTCCGGTTTGATCCTAAGGTGGATGGAGTGCCACGTGTCAAGACATCGGCTTTTCTTTATTTATTCGTCCTTGCACCGGAAAACCCGCGCATACTTTTCTGACCGTTCCTATGGACTTAAGCTTTGAGGTTCCCCTTTTTACCAATCGATCAACTGGAGAAATTCGTTGTTATACATATTTCGTGCGGCATTTGTTGAAATTCAAATAAAAATATTTATTTTTTTATCATTGATTTATAATTATATGTCCTTTAACTTAGAATTATTAT
Source organism: Lagerstroemia speciosa (assembly GCA_037672795.1). NCBI lineage: Eukaryota > Viridiplantae > Streptophyta > Magnoliopsida > Myrtales > Lythraceae > Lagerstroemia > Lagerstroemia speciosa. Next base: position 14,795,975 of record CM075292.1, on the reverse strand, counting down.
TAATTTGCTATACATTTCACGAGATATATCAATAAAGAGCTTTATCGAATGAGGGAGACAGAGAATGAAGTTTATTTTATTTTCAGTCCATCTATGTTAAACCAAAGAACTGATTCGAGATCCACATGCAACCAATTCAAAATCGATAAAAGATGGCTCAATCGCATCATCTATGCATAATATCACACGAGAATATTCTTAGCTATCCATGGATTCTCTGATCGAACATCAAGTGATAAGCAAATCACAGTTCATCCTGTTGTTCTGCATGTTTATCTGGTCACACTGTACCGCCATACAACAATCTAGCTAGTCAGTTTACTAGCCTGGATACCGATAAAATGAAATACCGAACATCATATAACCGTTTCCATAGCGTAATACGAAACCCAGCATCTCATTTCCATCGGTACCATCGCTCGACTTGTTTTACGGAGAGGGATGAACAGGAGACGATGGAACTGGTTCTGCTGGAGAATCAGGGTTCCAGCCATGAAATTGTCATCTTCCCGGATCCAAGAATTCTTGTCCGTAATTGATTTTCTAATTGACTTAGAGAATCCATTTCCGCTGATTATGAATCCATTCATGGAAGTCACTGTGTATATAGGTCAACACCTCTGGATTAAAAAATCAAGTGCCACACGTAAAAGAATCAGAGTAAGCTAGGGTTTTACACGTTGAAATCAATCATCTCCCACGTTAAAGTACGAAAAAAACCCTAGCTCTCGCTTGCGTGTGTACGTAAGTCCACAGATGTTAGGTATGTAATTTAATTGTTGTTGAAAAAATCAAGCTCTAGAACTTAATAATTTAGGTATTATTTGTACATACGTCGTGTAAATTCATCAAAAAAGGGGGAAAGAAAATAATGTGCGATTATTTTGTGAAATGACGGTTTTATACCGCATATTACAGTATTTAATTATAAAATAATTGTGATTTGAAATTACCTTTTTTTGTTAAAATTCTACAGTATCGTGGCAAAGATTTTATGCATAAAACACGCGTAAATTTTGGAAAACAACTATAATTTCACAACTGTTAATTATGCTTACTAAACTTTAAATTCAACCACATATTTTTATAACTCATGCATGATTCAAACTATAACTTGTGAGGTTGATCCAAGAGTTTCTAACCCCTTTCATTCATTTGTCATGCGACCGTCCTCAACTCAGGAACATTGAAAAATCGATCGAAGAGGAGAAACATCGCCTGGGGTTGTTGCTCGAAACCGGGGGACTAGCAGCTAGCAACAGTTGAAACATGTTTCTTCATCTTTTTTTATGAAGTACTTAGCTGAGCTCGATCGGTTCTTCATGATTATTCCTATGAAAAGAAAAGGGTTTTAGCCATGATTTTTCGATGACCGCGTTAGGCCAACATCAACATAATGAAGCATAATTATTAAGTGAACAGCACCATTTTCTCTGGCGACGACCGAGCAATAGCTCTCTTAATTCTTATCCAAAAAAAAAAAAAAAGAAGAGGAATTCCCCATAATTTTTCAGTATACTACGCATGGTACCTGGAAGTCCAATCGTCTTTTACAAATTCAATGGTCTTTTACTGATCCGGATTCAAATTAAGTTAATCTACTATTAGTAAAACTCAATTAAGAATAGATTATTTTTATTCATAGAACTCGAATCTGATATTTTTTTAAAAAAAATGACAGGTATTGAAGGCGATTGATTTCGAGGTTCACAATGGTTCGTGCTTATAAAATTTCCGCCCGACCTATAAATAGTTGAGCTAATATTTATCTAAAAGTCTAAACTTATAGAAAGTGGTACCCGTATCTTATTTTTCAAGATTTGTTTTATTAAATTTGACATTCCAAGATTCTCTTTTTCTAATCATCTCTATTTCTAAGTGATATTTCTTCTTTTTTTTTTTTCGATGTGTGCCACCGGCATCCAGAAATCTAATAGGCTCTAACCAATTTGGGTCGAGCCAAGAGGGAGTATTAACGAGTAAAACTCTCCCAAGATGAATTTTCTCTGTTCACAAGACTCAAATTTAAGACCTTATTTAAGGGAAAAAGACGTCCCCACCACCTCAATCAATCAACTCGGGTTGATGTTTCTTTTGTAATTCTACGTTATGTACATCGCTTCAACAGAGAGTTTTAATTATATGAATTGTGTAACTTCCCATAAGAGAGGGCCTTGTATTAGATATATATTTACTATCCATTAGGAAATAGGTTGTTAAGAAATTATAAGACCGTCTCGATCAGAAACGACAGTTGATATCCAAAGAATCGTTGAGTATTTATTTGACATTATTCTAATATTTCCGGTTCACATGTTTTCGAAATTATTCGATTTTGTAAGCAATTTGTTTTTGTAATCGATTGAATTATACAATATAATAAGTCTATAGTGCACACATTCCATCCTACGGTGGATAAGGAAGTCGGAGTCGTCGTTCATTCTACGATGAGATAATTACTCAATTCACTCGGAGAAAGTACGGATTACGGGCAGCCCCCTTGCCCCGCCGTACATAAAAGCCGTCGCAAGTAACAAATCTCCAATTATTGTCAATAATCTTCCTCTTTTTCTTTTTTTTTTTTTTTTTTTTTTTTACTTTAACAGGTCAAAATCTAATTGCTATTAATGACCACGTAATCACATGTGTTTATGTCACATAATAAAGTAATTATTTGGAAAGACTTATTACCAGTTAATTATTAGTGTGTCTGTCTGTTTGCTGATAGGAAGATTCATATTCTTCTGTAAATTTATCTTTTCAAAGTAAAAAAAAAAAGAGGCATTATTAGGGGCCCGAGGCAAAAAGTCATTCCCTCAAGCCTCAAGGTCTACCCGGGACACGGCAATTGTTATTTAATAAATAAGAACAATTGCAATTTGAGCTGAATTGCTTGTTTGCATGTTAATTCTTTTTTTTTTTTCCTTGGACGATACGAGGGTAGTAGTAGCGCTACGACCTAATTACCCTCACCGCACCGTGTTTGGTGTTCGAGATTCGATCCTTTGACCCTAATCTTATCAAACCGCACGAAAGTGAGTTTCGGACCGTCTGAGAACCGTCGTATACCGTCTTTGTTAAAATTGCATCGATTACTAGGATGAGTTACTTAAACTGGTTGGTCAGCTATTTTCTTCAAACGATTTTTTTAAGTTTAAAAATATTTAAAAAAAAAAATTTCCGAAGAGTTCTGTCCCATCGGGTCCACCTAACTCGGACCTGGATTAATCGAACGTGCGAGACTGGAAAAGAAAGTTAAATTAATCAGCCGTGAAGCGCGTGGTCCCCACTCTGGCATGGATCGAAAGTTTCTTATCCTCGATCGCTGTTGACATTTTCCCCCCCTAATTTTGTGCCAACACAAGTCCCACTTGTGCATTAAATTTACATATATGAGCTCAGATCGAGGGAGATGCTTACGGTATCGCATTTCGCTGTAATTTTTTGTAGGGTGCGAGCATGTGGATGGAAAGTAACAGGCCGAAGACGGAGACGACGACGACGACGACGAGTTTTATTTGAGCCTGAATTAGTCGAGACTCAAAGAATATCCGAATACCATATGATATGTACCGAGGCGGGACCAGAAAAAAGAAAAGTGACAGTGCATTAGACAAACACTCACCTTACCTGCAATCCGACCATTGCACGGCAAGATTATGGCCGCGTGGGCTGTGGTTTGGGTGGGCATTGACTGTGGCCAAGCCCACTTCAGGCA
>CM075292.1:14773136-14791757 GCA_037672795.1 Lagerstroemia speciosa | reverse complement strand
GTGATCAACCGGTGTGAATTCAATGTCTGGCCCGGGATCCTGGCTAACGCCGGCAGCAGCCCGCTGGAGAGCACTGGGTTCGAGCTTGGGCCAGGTGCTTCTCGAGTCCTCCACTCACAGGTGAGCTGGTCCGGCCGGTTTTGGGGTCGTACTGGCTGCTCGTTTGATCCAGCAACCGGCCAGGGCAGCTGTCTCACTGGGGACTGCGGCTCCGGCCAGATCGAGTGCAATGGTGCTGGAGCGCAGCCGCCCGCCACCCTCGCCGAGTTCACTGTAGGGTCGGGGTCGGGCACGGGGCAAGACTTCTATGATGTGAGCCTCGTGGATGGATACAACCTACCTATGATGGTGGACACGAGTGGTGGTTCGGGATCGTGCCTATCAACTGGCTGCCTAGCGGACCTCAACAAGGCCTGTCCGGCGGAGCTCCGGTATGAATCCGGCGACGCTTGCAAGAGCGCATGCGAGGCATTCGGGAGCCCCGAGTATTGCTGCAGCGGTGCGTACGCCTCACCAGACACCTGCAAGCCGTCGGTGTACTCGGAGATGTTCAAATCAGCGTGCCCAAAATCATACAGCTACGCATACGATGATGCTACGAGTACATTTACCTGTACGGGAGCGGATTATACGATCACATTTTGCCCTTCGTTGTCAGCAAGGTAAATAAAATTATTTTAACTTATACTTGATAATATTTCATTTTCTCCATTTTTGTCAGGAAAAAAATTTACTGATTGACAACACCATTTTCTAACATCCGTTAATGTCCAAAAATTTAATCGAGGAATGCATAAATTTTCCCGTATTATGAATAACTCATCTTTTCTTTTCCTTTGTTAACAGCCAAAAGTCTGCAACCCCGAATTCGTCTTCTAACACCGGGACGGCGGCACCTCGCGGGTCCGGGTCAGGTTCATCATCGCTGTTTCCGTGGCTGCCGGATTTTGTCAGTGGAGATGCACCCGCGACTCTGTCGACACGCCATGATTCCACATTACTATGCATCTGCATTCTATCAATTTTGTACATACTCTGGTCACATTCTTAATTAGCTAGCTCCTCAACGCCGCTGCAAATCCTCCCCCACGCACCGGTGATTCGATCATGACTCGTCAGAGTTCCGAGTCTTCCGACACTGTGAAGAGAGGACGATTTATTTTCCAGGTCACATGTATAGAGTATTAATTAATACAAATTAGATTTTTGGAGCACAGCAGAACAATTTCTCTCTTTCTTTGTGTTGCACACTTATTTCCCTTACCGATCTGTAAGCAGCAAATTTGAAAGAAGACCCTTTCTTTAAATAGTTCAACTGATGACAATCATGTCCCTATTTGTCCGGAATGGACATATCTCGTGTGTATTATTTATCTACTGTGAATGTGTAAGATTTCATGAAAATTAATTTAAGTTAGATACGTGAGATCGCAGTGGTACCGGTTTCCTACTTAGACCGGTCTTGATCAACCTTGAAAAGATTTCGTAATAGATGGGTAATACACAAAGTACGTTTAACTGCGTGGAATGTCACTATTGGACTGATAAAGCAATGTGATCAGATCAGATAAGGTGTCCGAGTCTGCTTTACTGTGCTGAGCGAAGCTCCTGAATTGGGTTGGTGGGCTCGTAAAGAGGAAGAGAACCCCACTTTGCTGGAATTGCAAGCTCGGCGGTTGACATGTGCAAAGGTTAATGATTGTCATCATAGTAGTTTTTTTTCAGACAACAGCCAACGAAATCACTGGAGATTGACCTCTACCGTCAAATGTCCGATCGGGTTCTACGATTGTACCCCGGAATCCCTACGAGTAATTAATGAATGGCAGTGGACCTGATCAACACGTTCAGACGTAGTATGTCGCATATTCATGCAAGATGTCTTAATCCGATCTCATGATCCAGCGTGGCTCCATGATCAAGGATATGCTGCAGTGGCTATGCTAATTGAGGCTGTCCTACATAAAATTTCGGGAGAACAAGCCCGGAAAGGGACGGACACGATGATGCTTCTGTCTCATCAACCACATGCCCATTAGAAGAGGAAGCTGGGAATGAATTTGGATTGCATAATCTGCAGGGAATCAAATCTCCACGTGTCTTTTTAACCTCTGTCCCTTGATTGCATCTCTCTCTGCAGAGACACTCTTTTTCTGGAGTGGGCGTCTTTGTTTATTCCTGGACGGCTATTCAAGTGCACTTATATGTTTACTAAAGCTTGTGAGTGGTTTGTGTCTTTTCACTTAATAATTCTCAGGAAGATTCCATTGTATCAGCAGCTTTGCGTGTCATCATGACCACTAGATCCTCTTGGGTTGTCCATATTTTTTCTGAAGTTGGATGAAATTATCCTTGAAATTGGCGAGAGAAGCAGGAAATGTGCACTTTGTGTTCTGCTCGAAGAAACGGAAACATCTTTGGGAAGCGATCGATAATATGGCAATGGCACAAGAACCTGCAACCTCGACTTCCATTCAACTGCATCGCTCTCTAACGTCATCAAGTGAATGCTAGACTAAGAAGAGTTCCACTGCTAGCAGCAGAAAGGCGAATATGTGACAGCATCATATACGAAAGCCAATTGATCCTCTGTGCTGTATAAATCCTCCAAGTTCTTGATCTCAAGCATCCAGAGTTTCAGATCAGACCCGTGGAATCCAATCTCAGGAAGGGGCAAGACATCATGTTCATACTACAAAGAGTTAGATCAGGAAAAGCCTCGTAATGTTTTGAAGGCGGTTTCGTTCTCAAATATACTGATCCAGGGAATTTCATTTACCCGTCTAGCTCAGGCCCCGAAAACTGGAATATGAAGAAAACCTTGAATGAGGGACGAAGTCCATCGAAGATTACAACATGATGATAAATTGTTACTGGGTGTGATATGACAAGCAGTTTCCGGCTAGAAACTCCTCAAGAATAACAAGCTCAAAGGGCTTGCTGGACCAATTGCAGAATTTCTTACACTGGCCCACCCACCTCTCTTTTCACCATCATCAGTGTATAATTCTCAATATCTACATCTACCTATGTCGGGACATATGGTTCATGACAAGGTAAACGATGAATAGAATCACACAATGAGGCAGCATGACATGGAAGTCTCTAACTTCCTTCAGGGCTTTAAGTCATTGACATCGCCCTCGACGTGACACCAACACCAAGAGGTCCTAGATTTGATCAAGCGGGACTCATCGTGCCCTTTATTCTTCTCTCCTTTTTATCCTCTTCCATGCAAGAGAAAGCACATTTCTTCCATAACAGTTAATGCTATTTCAGCTATTTTCTGGTAGTGTTAGGCATGCTAGAGGAAGCATGAAATTTCATCACAGACATGACCTAGTTGCTGCAAGATATCAACTCTCTTCCTCACAACCCAGGCAATGTATTAGACTCCATAAGCCGCTGCACTTGAGACTTTCTCCACCTTTTGGGTCCTCACTGCTGCACCTTGCTCTTAGTTGCAGGCCTTTCTTCATCACCCTCATTTGCACCTACCCTATTTCTTCTCACCCTCCTCATTTCCATGGTCATGAAGACAAAAACGATCAAGTCCCAGAAAGATGTTCCTTCAAGAAAAACTCCCATGAATGCCAAGGTCTGGCTGGTTTTGATCAGTTCATCGGATATGCCAGCATGAAGAGGCCCATTCTACTCAAAAGTTCCCGAGCTCTGTCCTATGACGCTGACCGACCAGAGGAAAGGAAACAGAACTGGAGCGATCCACCAGTTCATCACTATTAACGCTAGCTTCACCAATCTCTTTGACGGTTACTGTAGTTAAGATCATGGGGCCCCGCTTGAGTGGCGGATTTCGTAAATGAGACGGTGGACAAGGGATGCTTATGGAATTTCAACCGCGATAATTCTTCTTGGGCTGAGATGGCTGTCGGACTGACTGGCCATGTCTCGTGTGGCATTTTCTCATTGGATTGATAAAGTCCGAATGACGTGGAGAAACCGCCGTCCACTGTCGGGCCCCACCACAGCAGGACTTGAAAAGTATGCCGGTCTTCCGCCCGACCGTTTTACCTCCTCCGCCGTGGCAGGCGACACCGACGGCCTCGCAAAAGCAACGTTCGGTCTGAAATAATTTCCGTTAAGCTTCCATTGACAATATAATCATTTCGATCAATCTGATTCCCTTATGTAAGCCACGCAAACAGAGAGGACTTAAATTTGATTCTCATTTATTCATCTCTTCTTCTAATCATCGTTCTAGATTCATACTTCTGTTTTATTAAAGAAGTAAACTCCACGAAGATGACTTCTCGATTGCAATCGAACTTCTGTCACAGAATTGTAGAGTCTCCTCGGTCAAGAAGATGATCTCGATGGCCACAATTAAAGGATGAATAATATAAGTAGAAATAATTTTGATTCTTTCTTTTGGGCACGGAATTGTGCTAGAAAGACTTTACCGTATGAAAAGAGTAATTGACTAAAAGGAAAGAATATAATAGTATGAAAATGTTACTGATCGTCGAGGCCTGTGGCGGTCACAGTTTCCTTAAGACTTATTCGCCCCCTCTCGGTTGTGCTGAGGACACGTGGACGTAAGTCTCCCAGGATACAACGACTGCAGAGCTGTAAGTAGCACCGAACTTGAAGCTCCAAGGCGAACTGAAACAGAAGCTGAACACCACCGAAAACAATGCACGACAAAATATAGGGAGGAATATTTCCTAAAACTGATTTTATAGAGATGGTAGGAGATTGTCGGTCAAATGCATGGAATCGACTTAGGAGGCTTTTTCCTTTTCTTTTTTGCTCTCCTCTACCATCCGCACATGCCTCCTATTTATATAGGAGTATGCATGGTGGCAAATTCAATTGCCACAATCATTGGCATTAATGGCAAATGAATTTGCCATCCTTCATCGCAGCAAATCATCCCATGTAACTGAGATGATGTTACTTGCACAATGATTGTTGAAGGCAAGTATGAGGTTTCACTCGTGTATGCTTGTCGATTTCTTGCACACAAGTGCAATTCAACCGGTCTACTAGAAACCTCGGAGCGATCGATATTAGCACATCTAATATCATTCAATTTTATGAAAAACAATTTCTCATTCACACATTTTATTCATGTCAATTATACCATTTTTCCAACAATCCCCCACATGAATGAAAATTGTTTGGATTTTGACTCTATGGTAGTGTTCAACGAGTGAATCCTGCATAGGATAGGTAGGTGTCTCCACCTTTGAACCTTCCCTTGTGAAAGTATACTTACTTTACTAGCTGTCCAGTAGACACGATGTCCTTGAACTGTCCTGCTTTCTTATGTAAAGGATCATATACCTCACACAGGAATCCACTAAACTTCTGTTTAGTTCTCATGATTGTGTTCTTTTGGCCATGAACACCGTCCTGGTTCTGCGAGAGTTTTTAAAAAATTAAGCCCTTAATTCTCCTTCGAAGCGGCCCCACTTCTCTCTCACATAGGTGATTTATAAACTCTAGAGTATTCTAATTACTCCTTTATAAATCATTAAAGCATCTGAATGCTAACCTTATCCTTTTAATATCACTGTTTCATGTCTAGGAACGGGTTGAGGATTAATCCCCCACAGTGATCTCATTAAGTCTTATGAGTAGGTTGTCCCTTTGAACCTAGATCTTGGGATCTCCAGTCAACTAGGTTGGGTTTTCCTTCATAAAACTTTTTCTCTAATGGGCTCAAGTCCCATTCCTTTTGACATCTTTTCAACTAACTCTCTATTTAACCCTTTGGTTAGCGGATCCGCCAGATTATCCTTTGACTTCACATAGTCAATAGTGATAATTCCAGTTGAGAGTAGTTGTTTAATGGTATTATGTCTACGACGTATATGTCTAGACTTACCATTATACATATTACTTTGTGCCCTTCCAATAGCCGACTGACTATCGCAATGAATACAAATTGGTGGCACCGGTTTGTCCCATTTCGGGATATCCTCAAGGAAATGGCGCAGCCATTCAGCTTCTTCTCCACATTTATCCAATGCGATAAATTCAGATTCCATTGTGGATCGAGCTATCACAGTTTGTTTTGAGGATTTCCACGATATAGCTGCTCCAGCTAACGTGAATACATATCCACTAGTAGATTTCGAGTCTTTTATATCAGATATCCAGTTTGCATCACTGTACCCTTCAAGTACTGCTGGATATCGGGTATAATACAAACCATAATTCCGAGTATACCTTAAGTATCTTAGTACTCTTATTATTGTCTTCCAATGGTCGGCACTCGGATTACTCGTAAATCTACTCAACCTACTTACCGTGTAGGCAATGTCCGATCTAGTACAACTCATTAGATACATTAGGCTCCCAATGACCCTTGAGTATTCCACTTGTGAAATGCTCTCCCCTCTATTTTTCGATAGATGGAGATTTGTATCTAATGGTGTTCTAGCAACACCAGAATCATTCTTGTTAAATTTATCAAGAATTTTATCCACATAGTGCGACTGGTCTAAGACTAGTCCTTCTGATGTTCTTGTGATTTTAACCCCTAAAATCACATCAGCAAGACCCATGTCTTTCATGTCGAATCTTGAATTCAACATATTTTTGGTAGATTTAATGATGCTCTCATTACTACCAACAATGAGTATGTCATCCACATATAGACATAAAATGACATAACCATTTTCTGTCTCTTTTATGTATACACATTTGTCACACTCATTGATCTTAAATCCATTGGAAATCATTGTATTGTCAAACTTTTCATGCCATTGTTTTGGTGCTTGTTTTAATCCATACAATGATTTCACCAATTTACAGACTTTCTTTTCATTTCCTGGAACCACAAAACCCTCAGGTTGTTCCATGTAAATTTCTTCATCCAAGTCACCATTTAAGAATGCTGTTTTCACATCCATTTGATGTACCTCTAAATTGCGCAATGTCGCAATTGCAAGTATCATCCTAATAGAATTTATTCTCGTCACTGGAGAATAAGTATCAAAGTAATCAAGGCCTTCTCGTTGCTTGTACCCTTTAATTACAAGTCGAGCCTTATACTTATCAATTGAGCCGTCTGCTCTAATTTTCCTTTTAAAGATCCACTTAGATCCCAAAGGTTTACAGCATGGAGGAAGATCCACTAACTCCCAAGTATGATTCTGTAAAATAGAATCAATTTCATTATTTATTGCTTCCTTCCAAAGAGGTCCAGCAGAAGAAGTCATTGCTTCTTCATAAGTCTGTGGTTCCTTTTCTAACAAATAAGTTAGAAAATCATCCCCGAAGGATTTTTGAATTCTTGCCCGCTTACTGCGTCTTAGTTCACCTTCATGATTAGGACTGTATTCCGAATCATAATTTTCTTCATTCATAGTTTCAAAAGTTCGCTTTGACGAGCTTGATCCCTCATTGGATCTACATGGAAATACATCTTCAAAGAATGATGCATTCCTTGATTCTATTATCGTATTCTTGTGTATATCCTGAATCTTTGATTCATACACAAGGAATCGATATGCACTGCTATTATGTGCATAGCCTATAAAGATACAGTCCACCGTTTTAGGACCTATCTTTACCTTTTTAGGTGTTGGAATAGACACTTTCGCAAGACACCCCCACACTCGTAAGTGTCTGTAGGATGGTCTCTTACCATGCCATAATTCATATGGGGTCTTTTCCTCTTTCTTTCGAGGTACCTTATTCAAAAGGTAGTTACTAGTCAATATAGCTTCCCCCCACATGTTTCGGGACAACCCCGAACTTAAAAGTATCGCATTCATCATTTCTTTCAATGTGCGATTCTTTCGTTCCGCAACACCATTTGATTGAGGTGAGTAGGGCGCAGTTACTTCATGGACAATTCCATATTGTGCACAGAAATCACCAAAAGGTGTTTCATACTCGCCGCCTCTATCACTTCTCAATCTCTTTATTCTCTTATTAAGTTGATTCTCAACTTCATTTTTGTAGAGAATAAATTTATTCAAGGCCTCATCTTTGCTCTTAAGCAAATACACATAGCAGTATTTTGTGCTATCATCAATAAAGGTAATAAAGTATTTATTACCACCTCTCGTTTGCACTAATTTCAAGTCACAAACGTCACTATGAATTAACTCAAGTGGTTCGGTGTTTCTTTCAATTGATTGAAACGGTGACCTCGTTAACTTTGCCTCAACACAAATTTCACATTTGTGATTTGAATCAATTTGGAATTTCGGTATGTGTTCCATGTTAATTAATTTCCTCATTGAATCATAATTAACATGTCCTAGTCTTCCATGCCACAAATTGGAAGACTCGAGCAAGTAAGCAGAAGCATTATCAATTTTATTGATAACTGTGATTACATTGAGCTTAAATAGCCCATCACTCATATAGCCCTTGCCTACATACATTCCAGATTTAGACAAAATTACTTTGTCTGACTCGAACACCATTTTGAAACCGTGTTTGTTCAATAATGAGCCTGATACCAGATTCTTCCGGATTTCTGGCACGTACAGTACGTTGTTCAAAGTCAGTAATTTTCCAGAGGTCATTTTCAGTACCACCTTTCCTTGACCTTCAACCGCAGAAGAGGCCGAGTTTCCCATGAAGATCTTCTCTCCATTGACCATCTCAAAGGTTGTGAATAGATTTCTACTAGAGCAAACGTGTCGAGTAGCTCCAGTGTCAATCCACCACTCCTTTGGATTTGATCCTACCAGGTTTACTTCTGAAACCACAGCAGAAAGGTTGATGTCGGATATATCCTGGGATATGGTGTCAACCACATTGGCCTCAGGCTTCTTCTTCTTGGGAAGTCGGCAATCAGCAGACTTGTGGCCCTTCTTGCCACAATTGAAGCATTTTCCTTGGAATTTCGGCTTGGAAACTCCTCCTTTAGGCCCGGTCTTGGCCTTATTTTTCTTGGGCTTTGAGCCTTGCCCATGCTCCATCACGTTTACCTTGGCACTAGTAGGGATGAGCCTTTCAGACCCTCTGTTATCTTCTTCAATCCGAAGTCTAACAATTAGGTCCTCCAATGTCATCTCCTTTCGCTTGTGCTTAAGGTAGTTCTTGAAATCCTTCCATCCGGGTGGCAACTTCTCAATGATAGCAGCCACTTGAAAGGTTTCACTCAGTACCATGCCTTCAGCATGAATCTCATGCAAGATCACCTGAATTCTTGCACTTGACTGAGCACTGTTTTGGAATCCACCATTTTATAGTCGAGGAACCGTCCGACGACAAATTTCTTTGTGCCAGCATCCTCTGTCCTATACTTGCGGTCCAAGGAATCCCACAGTGTTTTCGCTGTCTTTAATGTACAATACACATTATATAGCGAATCGTGCAGCCCGTTCAAAACGTAATTTCTGCACAGAAAATCAGAATGGTTCCAGGCATCAACAGCTTGAGTAGCCTGGACATCTGATTGTCCCTCAGGAAGCTTGGGAGCCTCCTCGGTCAAGAATCGAGCAAGGTTCAGGGTGGTCAAATAAAAGAGCATCTTTTGTTGCCACCTTTTGAAATTCAACCCATTGAACTTCTCAGGTTTCTCACTGTGATTAACAGGAACCACAGTAGGCATGGAGCCTGTGCCTCCTAGAGGCATGATTGGGGCAGAGCCCGAGTCCCTAGCCATAGCAGTGGCAGCATCACTAGCAGCAACCGCAGTTGGAGTGATATTAGTAGCCATCTGAGATCAAAAGACAAGCCAATAAGTCTTAAGATTGTAGAGTCTCCTCGGTCAAGAAGATGATCTCGATGGCCACAATTAAAGGATGAATAATATAAGTAGAAATAATTTTGATTCTTTCTTTTGGGCACGGAATTGTGCTAGAAAGACTTTACCGTATGAAAAGAGTAATTGACTAAAAGGAAAGAATATAATAGTATGAAAATGTTACTGATCGTCGAGGCCTGTGGCGGTCACAGTTTCCTTAAGACTTATTCGCCCCCTCTCGGTTGTGCTGAGGACACGTGGACGTAAGTCTCCCAGGATACAACGACTGCAGAGCTGTAAGTAGCACCGAACTTGAAGCTCCAAGGCGAACTGAAACAGAAGCTGAACACCACCGAAAACAATGCACGACAAAATATAGGGAGGAATATTTCCTAAAACTGATTTTATAGAGATGGTAGGAGATTGTCGGTCAAATGCATGGAATCGACTTAGGAGGCTTTTTCCTTTTCTTTTTTGCTCTCCTCTACCATCCGCACATGCCTCCTATTTATATAGGAGTATGCATGGTGGCAAATTCAATTGCCACAATCATTGGCATTAATGGCAAATGAATTTGCCATCCTTCATCGCAGCAAATCATCCCATGTAACTGAGATGATGTTACTTGCACAATGATTGTTGAAGGCAAGTATGAGGTTTCACTCGTGTATGCTTGTCGATTTCTTGCACACAAGTGCAATTCAACCGGTCTACTAGAAACCTCGGAGCGATCGATATTAGCACATCTAATATCATTCAATTTTATGAAAAACAATTTCTCATTCACACATTTTATTCATGTCAATTATACCATTTTTCCAACAAGAATTCTGCCGGGGATGGAGGGATCTGCATTACCTAATGATCACAGAAGACATTACTTCACGCAAATGCGAGTGTTTAGAAAGATGGAACCGTGGAAAAGTCAACTAGATTTTTGACAGAACAATGCATAAGTGCTTTTCTGTTCAAAAATAAGATTAAAATCAAGTCAGTAATACATTAAAATTCAAATACAATTTGTCTGAGAGAATCTCACAAGTGACACAGTGGCAGTATTGATTCCGTTTCTGAGATCAACTCGAGCTTTTTTTTTTCCTCGGCGTATAAATGATACACGCAAGTGTAGAAGGTATTGTGGTCACGTCATGTAAATTCCGTCAACAATGTTACCGTATCACTTCATTTTTTTTTTCGTTAAACTTGATGGGTTAATAACAACGTGGTAAATGTTGAAACTGTTATGGTCCAATTACCGGATCATTCAACAATTTGATGAAACGACCCACGATCAACCATTTCAACACCCCATAATTAATTTTTCTCATCTACACAATGATCTAATGATCTAATAACTGAATAACATAATTTTTTCCACTCAATATAAATTATAATATAAGATTGATAGTCGAAATTTTTAATATAGATGAAAAGGAAACATTGAGCTAACTATTTGGCAGTTTAATATAACAATTTACAATCATTTCTTCATATTAATAGAATCTCGATACTCCCAATTATTTTTCCACGACTTTTTAAAATATTTGAATTTGCGAGAGAAAAGGTTTGTAAAACCGTTAATCATTATGTACAGAAGGCAGAAGGGAGAATGAGGCCATTACTGACAGAAGATTATGCTAACAACGTTTACTCAACGAACGCCTGAATGACCGAGAGAGCGTTGGGCACGCCCGGTTGCACGTAAGCCCGCATTCATACAGTAGTTCCCGTGCACTCGGCCTTACATACGCCGGGCGCATTCCGCCAAAAAAATCCCTGCTAATGACAGCAACTGATTGCCTTCCGCTCCCAGAAACTTTCCCCGATTGACCGATCGGCGAGCAGATAAGGCGAGCAGATAAAGCGAGCGTCCGAGATAATTAACGAGCTCGATATCCTCTCGTACAACTTCGTTTCGTTGACCCAGAATTCCACTCACTGCACTCTGGCTTCCGGCTGAGATCCTTGGAGCGGCATGTCGATGGCCGTGTCCGACGTGGTGGTCGGGAACCTGACGAGTATCTACTTGGTGGCGATGGGGGTAGTGAAGGCGTGCGGGTTCGCCTCCGGGAGGAGCTTCGACGTGGCGTTCTTGCTGATCGCCGCCTCGGCCCTCGTTGGGCTGATCCTGATCGGTGCCCTGACTTGGGACGTGTCCAGCAAGGCCAAGCACGCCGTCCTTAGGGACCACGTTCACGAGATGTGCAAGGGCGGAATCTGCTGGCACGGCGTTGCCGTCAAGTATCCGGCCTCCCAGGTCCGTTTCCGGCTCCCTCCGCAGCAGCAGCAGAACGGCAGCTGGCAACATTAGAAGGAAGAAAGGCACAGAGAAATCCAGTATTTTACCCGATTGCACGGCCGCTGACTGACGTTTTTTCAGAGTTCGGAAGGGCGTTTCCGTAATTACAGTAGGTTCCTTCGTCTTTGTTTTACAGAATATGCTAGAGCTAATATAGATATCATATAGAGCTTCTCTGTAGTCTGTTCACTGTTGTACCGTAAATAAATGCAAAAAATACAGCTGAAGGGTTACTTGGGAATACATGAAGTTAGCATGTCGGGTTTGGGTTTGGGTTCGGGTTCTTCCTCACCCTTCTCTATCCTTCCTCTGTTTTTCAACTCTGGTGTTTTATTTGATGATATTTCATTGTGGTTGTTTCCCGTCGGCAGTCTCTGGCACGCTGCTGCAGGTAGCCTAATCTGCTCGTGCTATATGTAGGCATTTTATTATTTAACAAGATTGGTGGATGGTGGCCACAAATGATTATACCGAGTATTCATTGCAGTTGATTCCTAAGTATATATTTTTTGATAAATCAAATATAAAAATATTAGTAAATTTACAATTACACTTCTATTTTTTAAATCTAATAGCTTTTAAAAAGATACAAGATTAAATAGTCTTGGTACTATCATATCTTCGTGAATTCCAGGAGCCAAGACGCATTGTGGCTACTACACGTGCTTTCAAAAATTCAAAGTGCCAGAGACAATAGATTTTTTACAGTGCTTTGGCACGAGAATGCTATGCGCATTTGCAGTAATGTTTCCCAATTTAAGTGCTAGGAATTAAGAAGCCCCCAATCTATTAACAAACCTGTATTTACAGTATCATAGACGAAGGCTGCCTTTTAGCAACTTGAGCAGGTTGGCATTGCCCTTTGTTCTTGGTTCTTCTCCAGCATCCTTCTTCTTTCCACCTTTATTTCCCTGCAAAATCAATGAAGTATCTTGTTTCAAAATCTCAGGCGACCGTGGAGTCCATGTTACAAATATCGGCTACCACAGAGCCTGTAAGGAAATTTGCAACTTTATGATGTTTGACTGCAAGGATATAAATTACCTTGGGCTTTTCCTCCTCATCACCAAGGTCCCAATAACTCATGTTTCGCAGTAGTACTGATGAGGCGGGCAGCAACCTCCTGATTTATGAGTGCCGTAGCTGAACGATTAATTATCTATTTCAAAACCCAGCAAAGAAGCCTGTAGGAATCAGGATAAAATCTCATGTACCTCCTCCTTGGTTTCTCCAGATTTGGAAGCTGACATGAAGAGTTCGATTTTGTTACTGCTTCTGGCTCTTTCGAAAAGCTAGAAGCCTCAGTTGACGTCACTTCCTTGTTTGTTGCAGCAGGGAGATCTGAAGATACCTGGAGGGTGAAAGCTACTCCGTTATTGAGATTTAACATGAGCAAAGGAAAACTGATTCGTGTTGAGATCTATTAGATCAAGCAAACGTTGACCATTACACCGCCGAACTATAACTACATCAAAATTTCGTCCAATTCATAAGATGTTTACCTTGGAAATGTCACAGCGTACTACCAGCCATGAAATAAAGACAGTGCCTAGGAATCTGACAGAACCTTATTTTAAGTAAAAGGAGCCTATCGTCTGTAGATCTATTATACCAGCACAATTTATCAGCAATCCAATAATAGATTCTGTATTTATCAAAAAAGAAACAACAGATTATGTAACCTCATCGCTGTCACTCAGCAGGTCATCAAGCTCAACGGTTGAACAGCTATCTTTCCGAAGCAGGGTGTGTGGCTGAGAATAGCACACTCTATCTGCGAAACATTTAAATGAGCACTTACTTCCAAAAACGGAGAGAACCATGGGTCCGTCACGAAGTATGAGTAATTGGGTTTACCAGCCAAAATGAGCATTTAGCTACAGTTCACTGAATGCGGTAATCAAAGCACCAGGTTAGCAATTTGCTTCGTGCTAGTTTTATTTTCAGATGATCCTCCTAGCCTTTACTACAGGATGAAATTTGAAAATTCACTTAGGACAAACCTTTTAAAATTTCCCTGCTAAAAGAATTATCCTGTGTGGAGTCTTCAAAGACTCCTTTACTGTCCTCATTCCCACGAGGATGTTCATCCTCAGTTGCAATGGACTGCTGCGTAATCACCATTCAATATCAATAACCATTCTCAATACACTACGGCGACTAACATGGCCAGATTGCGAACTTACCTGTTTACCCTGCTTGTCAAAAACCTTATCAGGAGACCGGGTAGAGTTTCTGCAATCAACGAAGGATCAGTAAATTTTCTCAAAACTTCAATAAAGAGAACTTATGGGAATCGGAAGCAAAAACCTCCTTGGTTTCTCCAGATTTTGAAATTGACATGAAGAATCCAATTCCTGTACTGTTTCTGGGTCCTTCACAGAGCTAAAAGCCTCAGTTGACGTGACATCTTTGCTTATTACTGCAGGAGAATCTGAAGATACCTGAAGGATGAGAGGCCACTCTGTTACTGAGATTCAACTTAGAGAAATGAAAACTCATTAGTTACCAGGAAGACAATACAGAGGAACTGATCAGGCACATTGATAAGTAAACTGCTGAATGATCTTACTAAAGCTATAATCCAATTTATTAGGATATTTGCCTTTGAAAAGTCAAAGTAAGTGCCACTGACCTGGAAATAAATTATGCCTAAAAATTCAGTGAACGAATGTTATTTCAAGTAAAGGGAGCCTGTGGTATCTTAAGCATGCACATTTCATCAACAATCCAAGTGAAAAGGGCAGGATATATTTCTGCAACTAAAGGTTGTAAATACCGGTACCGTACTTCAAGTAGGTGACGGTATTGCTCATATTTATGATCTTGATGAAGTAATGGCAGGCGAATTGGTAGAATATGAAGAGGGTACAATAGGTTTTGCTCTAAATTAGGAATAAAATAATGTTGGTGTTGTATTAATGGGTGAGCGTTTTGAAAAGCAGGATATGCCTCATCAACATCACTCTGCAGGTCATGAAGCTCAATAGTCCAACTGCTGTCTTTTCCAAGCAATGCATGTGGCTGAAAAGAGCTCATTGTATCTGTGAAATCATCAAACCATCAACTTCAGAAAACCACAGGAACCTCAGATCCGTTGACTTGAAATATGACATTGAGCTAGATAAGGTTGCCAAGCAAAATGAGCAGTTATGTACAGTTCCTTAAATATGGTTATCAGAGCAGGGGAATTTTTTGGTTCATGTTTGCTATGTACCACAGTCTCAAAGATATAATCTTCTGAACCTTTTCTGCCAGAAGAGATTACTGGATGTTGAAATTTGAAAATGCATCAAGGACTGACCTTTTAAATTTGCCTTATTGCAAGAATTACCCAGTTTAGAGTCCTCTAAGTCTCCTTGGCTGTCGTCCCCACATGGTTGTTCATCCTTGATTTCAACATACTGCTGCACAATCACAACTCAATGCCATTCTGAGATACACTGCAGTATCTAACGTGGCTAGTTGGGAGAGTACCTGTCCATCCTGCTTACAGAAGATCTTATTAGGAGACACTGAAGAATTGCTGAGATCAACTGGTTCTCTTACCTGACAAAATCAGCAACCATCTCATCAAAAGGAAGCCCACAGAGTGAGGAACAGTGGAAGAATATGATCTGCTATTCTTCTGAAGTTTTAGCATCAGAGGAATCAAGCCCCGAAACTGAGGGAAAGCACTTTACCCTTACCATGAAACAGTACACACACACGCACACATACACACACACATATATATATATAAGTAAGTGAAACACTATCTATATGAAAAAGAAAATAGATTGGGTGAAGGTCAAAACTTGTCAAGGGAACAATATGCATACTGATTCATTTCGTATTAACACAATGCGATCCTCTGCACGATTATTTGGATCTAGGTGGTCATGAGTGTGTAGAGGAGTGGAATTAACCCCACCAGCTCGCTTAATCTGCACAAGAATAGAAAGTTAAACATGGTGATCCATGGGAAAGAAAAAAACTAGCATACATATAAAAATATTCTCCAGATTAAAAAATGAATTATTTAAGAGCGAATTAACTACATCATCAAACTGTCTGAAAGTGGAGTGGCATTCACTTTGCATCTTGCTGCATTCAGCTATCTGTAGAAGACACGAATGAACCTTCCCCTCAACCTGCAAATGATAGATCAAAACTACAGGATTTATTCACATATTTGCTTCAAACTAGAACAATTTATGATGTATAAATGTAGCACAACTGAATCTACTGCCAATCATAATCTCCAAAAACCTCATCAGAAGATTCAGAACTGCTAGGCTTATTTTCTTCTGGTGAAGCACCGGCATCTGATTCACTATTTGCATCTGTTTGAGTTGAGGGGACCTCTGTGGGCTTTCTGTTAATGCAAGTACAGCTCGCTTTCAGATTCTTCAATTCCTTTTCAAGATCCAAAATTCTTGTCTTTTCATTTGCAAGATTTTCTCTAAGATTCTCAATTTCACTTTCTGCCACCTGATAATAAGCAAGATTATAAAGGGCAATTCAGCATTGGTGCTCATAAATGTGCAGTTAGAATGAACATAAAGCTTAAGGTTCTAAGAAGTTAGAAGCTCAATACCTGAAGTTTTTTCTTGCATTGGTTCAACACACTCCACATTGCACGGGCAAAATGTAGCATTAATTGGTCCTCCGTTTTTCCATCCGCAGCCTTAGTACTATTACCCTTTTCTTCTTCAGCCTGCAAGCCAGTGGATTAAACAATAACAAATAGAAGGCAAGGATGAATACTGTACTTATAACAAGCTAAAGTCTACATCAGGGGAAATGAAAACAGCAGAACACTAATTTGCTTTAGAAAGAAAATCATATGGTCCACAGGTAATGACACGAAACATATTGGTGGGGTCGAAACTCATAAGAATTTACTGTAAGATCAGGTGAGATAAAGTATTACCACAGAGACCTCAGTTTTGCTGACTTTCGCTCTTTTCACTTTCTCAGTTCTTGGAAGTGCTGTAATCTGTCTCTTATTGCAAACTAATGCTGATGATTCCTCAGCGTTATTGAACCTGAAAATTACATTAACGTGAGCACAACAAAATCAATTGGGTGAAAACTTGAGAATTGAACTAGCTCTCTGAAGGGTCAGGAAATTGCACTTGATTTTCATAAAAGGCGCTGCTTGTCGTAAGAGGTGGGAGCTATCAAGGTAGTCCTCTCCTCCAGGTTTTATTGTCAATAGCTACATAACAACCATAGAGAAAACCAGATAAGTTTTAAGATTGAGTTGACACAATGACAATGATCTAGAAATGCATAAATAACTAGGCCAGTAATTCTCTCATCTAGTCATAGAAAGGAATTTTAGATCATGATAAAATCAAATACCTCATAGTCAAGTAATACCTACCAGAGTCATTCGCTTCTTGCCTTCTAGGTAGTCTCTCAAATACCTCGTTAACTGTCAAAAAAGATAGATAGTAGGTTTGATGGTTGTTCCAACTTTATCAGGTTCAATAACCTAAACGCTGCTAGTATTGCAAGTTATGTGAAAATCAAAGAGCATCATCTCCCCTTATGGTGCAGAGCAGTATCTTGTGAATGAAACAAATGCATTGAGACACATAAGAATGATACCAAGGAGCTCTGGAAATGCTTCTGCAATGGCCTTTTTGGATTCTTTTGGTGCTCCAACAAGGACTTCAAGCATCAAAAGAAAAACGAGGAACATTAATCCAACAAGCACAGATAGATAAACTATGAAAACTTCTTACATACTAGTTGATCAGCTAAAGGACCGGACAAATGATTAGGATTGTGAGAAAAGAGATCAGTTAAGCTACGTACTCTTAAGCATAGGCCAAAGACCATTGATGTGTTATTGATAAAGTTGCTTTCAAGTAATCTCTCCCCCTGAAAAATGAAAAGGCCAAATAAGATATGAACACTAAAAAAGGATTGTTTTCCTTACGCAATGAAATTGGAAGTGCTGATACTTCCAGATTGATCGAAACCAACATGTAGGCTCTCACTGTAAATGGTCATTTGACAGAAAAAACAATAAGAATTTCAATGCAGATCATTTCCAGTTTTGTTGGACTTGATTGATTAGCTAATGTTTCAAATCTATTGCTGCTTGATTACAACCATTGATCCACATTGAAGGGTCATTAACATGGATGTCATCAATTAATTCATGTTTAGCTTGATTACACAAAATGAAGTATCCAGGCTGCATTTTGGAAAAAAAATCCAGTATATCAATCTTATTAAACAGCACGAAAGGAAGGACACTATTCACAAAGTCCACAACTAATAAGGTTAAGTGTCTCAATAAACATTTGCACTAAGTAAAGCAAAAAAAAAAAAAAAAGCATGATATTAGTAGCACAAAGCATTGCAATTGAGCCCTCTAAGCCAATTTGCATTCAATTGGCTTAAAGAAGTTTATTAGCAGATTCCATGCCTTCCATTACCTCACCAACAGAGAATCAGCTAAATTAGCCTTAGAAGGAAGAACTAATAGTATGCACTTGCTCTAATCTCACAAACTTCAATATGTACACCTTCAGAGGTAATCAAGTTCAACTTCAAGTCACTCCAGCATGATATGGATTTAACCTGATTCCCGGTTTTCTTTTCCCTTTCTGCTCCAGCAAGGTCAATGAATGTCAGATTGGCA